>JAODAL010009404.1:0-111075 GCA_025379985.1 Phyllomedusa bahiana
GGGGGGGGGCGGGGGGGCGGCGGGGGCCCCCCCCCCCCCCCCCCCCCCCCCCCCCCAAAGGGGTGGGGGGGGGGGGGGGGGGCAAATTTGGGCTTTTTTATAGAGACTTTGGGCCCCTTGTGTTTTGGTCAAATTTGGGGGTCCCAACAGGGCGATTTTCCTTTGATCCCGACATTTATCCCATAAACGGAGATAAACCTTTTTTTGGGCCCCCCCCTAGAATTTAAAAAATTTTTCATTTAAAAGGGAAAATTTTCCCGAATTTTTTTAAAAAACAGCAAACCAAAATCCGTCTCCAGAGGGGAAAAATATGGAGAGGATGATTAAGACAGGAGACATCAAACATCTATGTGACATGTTGTCATTAACTACATCCCACCAGGTTCATGATCCATAATCCCCCACAGCAATTTTGCAGGAAATTAATACCCCCATAGCTACAAGGGAAAATAAGGAATTACTTTTTTCTAATTTGGGAAACAGTCCATATTTTAAACACCCCAAAAATCAAACCCGTCCTAATTTCCCAAATTGGGGTCCTTTTTAAATTTTATTTTGGGTTTTTTGTTTTAAAAGTGAATTGGAACAGGGGCCCTTTTTTAAAACTAATGTTTTCCCCCAAATCAGATAATTACTTGGCATGGGGGGAGAAGGGAAAAACCCTTTTTAAAAGGGAAAAAAAAAAAAAGATGGGCCAACGCCAAAGACAAATGGCTTTCCCTTTGACTCAAACCCCAAAGCCCCTGGCATTTCCCGGGCCCGGGGCCAAAGGCTGATCAAATCTTAACTTCCTACCCAGTCTTTGTGGTTGTCTCCCTGCCTTTTATTTCCCGCCATGTTCCCTTGGTTAGTGTTTGTTTTCAAATTTTTATAATTTTAAAGGTTTTTTAAAATTTTTGCAGCCTCTTCTTTTTAATTTTATTAAAGGGCTTTGGGGCGACATGTATGAATGGGGGCGCCAGTTTTTGGTGTTTTGGAGCCAAAAAAAAGTGATCTCCAAAAAATTTTTGGGGGGCTTTGGTGTCTTTGTAAGCACCCAAAAAACCTTTTTTTTTTTTTGTGCCCAAAGAATTTTGGGGGGTTTGGGGGAAATTGGGATTTAAAAAACATTCATTGGGTTTTTGGAAAACAAATTTTTTGAATTTTTTTAAACCCCAAACTAGGGGGCAGAACAGTTTGGGAAAAGCCAGGAAACCGGGTAAAGGGGGGTGCCTAGGCCCGGGGCCTTTGGGGGGTTTTGGCTTTTAAAATTGGGCCCTTTTTTTTTGAAAAAGGAAAAAAACCCGACCAGGGAAAAAGGGGGTGCCGAGCCAGACTTGTGGGGTTTTGGCTCTACACTGCCCTTTTATTTTTTGACCCCCCAGAAGAACACCAGACCAGGGTTTAAAATGGTGGGCCCGAGCGGGCTTGTGTATTGGCTCTTAACCCGCCTTTATGTATGCCCGCAAAAAGAAAAAGGGCCCGGGCCCGGGTAAAGGGGTGCCTGAGGGCCCGACTTGGGGTTTTTTGGCTTACACCGCCCTTATGTATTTATTTCCCGAAAAACAGGGCCGGGTAAAGGTGGTGGGTGGGGCCAGACTTTTTGGTATTGGGGTCTACAAATGCCCTGTATGTAACCCGCAGAAGAAAGCCGCCAGGGGAAATGGGGGTGCCTGGGGCCGACTTGTGGTATTGGCTCTACAAATTTCCCTGTATTAAGACCTCGGGAAAAACGCCCGGGCCCCGGGAAAAAATGGGCCCCGAGCCCGACTTGTGGGATTGGCCCTTTCACTGCCCCCGTATGTTGGGCCCGCAGGGGGGAAAAAGGAACCAGGGTAAAGGTTTGGGGCCCCGAGCCAGGGGCTTGTGGTTTTTGGCTGTTCACTGCCCTGTATGTATGACCTGCCGAAGAACACCAGACCAGGGTAAAAGGGGGTGCCTGAGCCGGCTTTTGGTAAAGGCCTCACCGGCCCCGTATTATTACCTTTCAGAAGAACAGCCAAAACCAGGGTAAAAAGGGGGTGCCGAGCCAGGCTTTGGGATTGGCTCTTTCACTGCCCTGTATGTTTGACCGCAGAAAAACCCAAAAGGGTAAAGGGGGCCGAGCCCGACTTTTGGGTTTTTTTTTAAAACCCCGGCCCCGTTGTTTTTGACCTGAGAAGAACAGCCAAAACCAGGGTAAAGGTGGGGGCCACCCAGGGCTTTTGTATTTGGGTTATCCCGCCCCGTTGGGATGCCCCGCAGAAGGGAACCCCCAGCCAGGGGTTTAAAAGGGGGTGCCCGAGCCAAAAATTTTGGTATTTGGCTTTTTCACTCCCTTTATGTTTTTCCTGCAAAAGGGCCCCCAGACCCGGGGAAAGGTTTGGGGCTGAGCCGGGGTTGTTGGGATTGGCCCACAATTTCCCCCGTTTGTATGAAACCGGGAAAGAACACCCGGGCCAGGGGGAAAGGTGGGGGCCTGGCCCGACTTTTGGTAAATTTGGGTTACACCGCCCCGAATAAGCCGGGAGAAAAAAACAGCCCGGCCAGGGTAAAAGGGGGTGCCTGAGAAAATCTTGTGGTATTGGCTTACACTTTTCCTGTATGAAAACCTGGGTGGGAAAAACAGCCAGACCCGGGGAAGGGGGGTGCCCGAGCAGACTTGTGGTATTGGGGTTCCCCTGCCCTGTAATGTATACCCAGAAAAACACCCCCACCCGGGGTAAAGGGGGTTGGGCCCGAGCCAGGGCTTTTTTGGTATTGGCCTTTAACCCCCCCTTTTTTGTATGAACCCCGCGAAAAAACAGCCAGAAACCGGGGAAAAGGGGGTGCCTGAGCCAGACTTTTGGTATTGGCTTACCACCCCTGTTTGTAAGAAACCCGCAAAAAAAAACAGACCAGGGTAAAAAGGGGGTGCCCCGGGGCCAACTTGGGGGTTTTTGGTCTAAACTTCCCTGTATTATGTCCTGCGGAAAAAAACAGCAGGTGCCCGGGTAAAGGGTGGGGGCCCGACCAACTTTGGGGTTTTTGGGTCTTTCCCTGCCCTGTAGTATGACCCGCAGAAAAAAACCGACCGGGTTTTAAAAGGGGGTGCCCGAGCCCAGACTTGTTTTGGCTTCCAGCCCTGTTGTATGACCTGCAGGAAAAACAGCCCAAAAGGGTAAAGGTGGTTTCCCGAAAACAGACTTGGGTATTGGCCCTTCTCCATTGGGTTTTTATGTATGCCTGAAAAAGAACAGCCGAAACCCGGGTTTAAAAATGGTGCCCGAGCCAACCCTTTGGTTAATTTTGGGTCTAAACCCCTGCCCCCGTAATTTTGCCGCAGAAGAAAAACCCCGAACCCGGGTTTAAAGGTGTTTTCCTGAGCCAGACTTGTGGGATTGGGTCTACATGCCCTGTATGTATGACCTGCAGAAGAACAGACAGACCAGGGTAAAGGTGATGCCTGAGACAGACTTGTGGTACTGGCTCTAAACTGCCCTGTATTTTATGACCTGCAGAAGAACAGACCAGGGTAAAGGTGGTGCCTGAGCCAGACTTGTGGTATTGGCTCTACACTGCCCTGTATGTATGACCTGCAGAAGAACAGCCACCAGGGTAAAGGTGGTGCCTGAGCTAGACTTGTGGTATTGGCTCTACACTGCCCTGTATGTATGACCTGCAGAAGAGCCGCCAGACCAGGGTAAAGGTGGTGCCTGAGCCAGACTTGTGGTATTGGCTCTATACTGCCCTGTATGTATGACCTGCAGAAGAACAGCCAGACCAGGGTAAAGGTGTTGCCTGAGCCAGACTTGTGGTATTGGCTCTACACTGCCCTGTATGTATGACCTGCAGAAGAACAGCTTCATACATTCTACACTGCCTTAAAGCTTACTTCATTAATTTAATTTAGATCTTAATTGATAACTCTTCCATGGAGATCCTTCCTCCGTCAATGACGGTACCCACTGTTCTTGCTGGAACTCAAAAAACAAGTGATCCAGAAACAAGAATTTAAGCTGGCCATAAACATTAGAGAAATGTTGGCCAAACCCATTGATATTGGTGGGACCGACCAACCATCTAATGTGTATGGTGGCCTCCCAACTCTCCATTGATGTCAGTTGGATTTTAACTCTCACATCCTCTTTTTCCCGGTACAATAAGCCACCGCCAGAGTAGTCTGGAGGAGGTTTTCTCCTCATGTAGTATTCATGCCAAGAGAAGTTAAAAGTCAATTTCCCACGATGAGAGAAAAGCTGAGGATCAGAGTGTTTTGAGTTCAAATGTGGATGGATATTTGATGTAAGGTGTAATAGAAGGATGGGGACACAATTTAAAAGGTGTAATGAAGAATGTCTAAAAGAAAGAAGTGTAGAAAAACTAAATCCTTCTTTAGGATCAGTCTCCTACTGCCAAAATTGTACGTTCTTAGGATTATACTATCATCGGTGATCTTTCTTGGCCAGTTTTAGGCTGGTTGGGCGTTCCCAGACATTTCCTATGTGAGTTAGGAGAAGGGTAGGAAAGAAAATAGAGACGGCGCTCCCTCGTGTAATATTGCTAATTTAGCACAAGCACACGACCTCTGGACGTCTCGTCCATACCTCCTGCATCACTGACGCATAGGCTATTGCCTTATTCACTTACCTATTATTGGATACTTACCTATTATTGGATACCTTATTGGTCACTTCACCGCTTCCTACTCTAGTACACCTTACCTGCGTCACACATATATCATACGCTATTCCAATACCCGCTATAGATGTTTGCTTGATAAAGGCAGCAGCCGAAACGTCGCTAACCTTACAAAACATCTATTCTTGTCTCATGTAAAACATTCATTGAGTATGTTTTTGTGATGATACATATATTGTAGATGACCCTATCCCAATGTCATAATAAATTCATCTTCTTGTTTATAAGACTTCCTTGGTGCGCAGTGGATTTCAAATAATTAACATACAGCTAAAGCGTCTGCCGTCCCCCCCCCCCCCCCCCTCCCCCTCATAAATAAAACTTTTTTGGGGGGTGAACAATAAAACAAATACAATTGCGCCATTGTTTTTGTCACGTCTCCTTGGAACCACCCTTTTATTTTATGTTTTCTTTCTTGGACTGCTCGTGTTTTTTTTGTATGTTTATTTTTTCCCCAATAAGGTCCATTTTGAAAGAAACCTGACAATCTTCTCCTATAACTCTGTGTTGTGCTGTTATTCCGACTAGAAATGTTTTACTGAATCTGTCAGATGGGTGTGACCATTCCAGTCTTCAAAGTGGCGTGTCCTAACACAAAAGTGTAAAAAATACAAATTAGGAATGGTCAGATTTTCTCTTTAAAGGATACATTTTTTAAAGGGGTTGTCTCACTACAAAGATTAGCTTTCAACATGTAGGGGACACTAAACAAAGATGTTTTCCAAATATATTGCGTTGTTCATTTTTTTTTTGTTAAGGAGCTACGAGTGATTTTATCACCTTCTGAGCTCTCTCTGGTTTCACAAGTGACCGACCTTTGTACTTCTCCCCCCCCTGCTGTTTGTTCTATCTGAAAGCAGGGAGTGACATCATCACACAGGTGGCTGCAGCACAGAACTTCAGACAGTGAGAGATTGTTTGTTATCTGATCTTTCAGACAAAAGACAGTAATTACTGCTGTTTACTTTAACTCAGAAGCTTACCTGGTCCTGACAGCAGGAGATTTATCTAATTAGCAGAGGTCTGAATACACGGAGCTCATATGCTACTTACAGACAGCTTGACCAGGAAGTGACAGAGCAAAGCAGCATTATTTCATTCATGCATCCTATGAAACTTTGAGATGAGACAACCCCTTTAAAGCAAAGACTCCTGAAAATCACGACAAAAAAGGGCGAGGTTTATGAAAGCCCCATCCCCAAAATGGGCATTCCCAGGTGAATTGGGAGTGTTTCTGGGGCAAAGTTGAATCTCCTAGAGAAAAGGTTGGAAAGTATAAGTTTACTCCACTACTATAAGCTTAATTTTTGAAAATTTATAGATTTGAGTTAAAAATTTCAACTCTAAATACAGTCAGATATATTCATGATCTATAGATATAACATATACTGTCACAGATGGATTTTCCAATCAACGCTTTGTTCATACTCTGTAAACAGTTAGGTTTGTATTATGTTGTTTAGATAGCAAGGAAATTGAATGTTTTCCATTTTAGAGGAGCAGAAATGTAATTCAATACCCACTCTAAGAGCTGATTGTGTTTTGATTTGCCATGTTTGATGTATTTATATTGCATATACACAGCTGAGTCACATTATTATGACCACCCTTCCTACTTTTAACATTGGCAGCACGTAGCTCTTGAAGGAAGTGAGTTGCCTTCGTGGGTATATAAGGTGCGGTGTGATTAGGTGTGATTAGCCATTTTCTGCTTCATCAAACAGGTGTACATTGACGTGTCAGGCGAGAAATATCAGAGAACAAACACCTTGCAACCGTTGCTGGAAGATCACAAGCTGGTGGTAGCAGCATTATGGTCTAGGGAATGTTTTGTGCTTTTCTCTTGGTCCAATCATCCATATAGAAGACACTCTCAAACGATTTGGATATGAATCCATCCTTGCTTATTACATAGTTCCACATGCTGATTGTCTTCCCTGGGGTGGAGGGGATCTTCTATCAAAACAATGCAACATGTCACATGGCTAGAAATATTTGACATTGGTTGGAAGAGCATGAGCAAGTCTTTCAAATATTACCCTGGCCCTGGTCTTCCAAGTATTACCCTAGCCCTGGTCTTCCACGTATTATCCAGGACCTGGTCTTCCAAGCATTACCCTGGCTCTGGTTTCCAAATATTACCCTGGCTCTGGTTTCCAAATATTACCCTGGCTCTGGTTTCCAAGTATTACCCTGTCCCTGGTCTTCCAGGTATAACCCTGGCTCTGGTCGTCCAAGTGATATCTTTCTGGGGGGGGGGGGGGGGGGGGGGGGGGGGCCTGGCCCTGGTCTCCAGTAATACCCTGCCCTGGTCTTCCAGGTATATACCCTGGCCTCTGGTCCTTCCAATATTACCCTTGCCTGTCTTCCAAGTAACATACCTGGCCTGGTCTTCCAGGATTACCCTGGCCCTGGTCTTCCAAGCTTACCCTGGTCTTCCAAGCATTACCCTGGCTCTGGTCTTCCAGGTATTACCCTGGCCCTGGTCTTCCAGGTATTACCCTGATCCTGGGACTATCCAATGTATTATCCCCTGTCCCTGTCTTCCCATATTTCCCTGGCCGTCCTTCCCTGTGTTTACCCCAGGTCCTGTCTTTCCAAGTATTACCCTGACTCTGGTTTCCAAATATTAGCCTGTCCCTGGTCTTGCAGGTATTACCCTGGTCCTGGTCTTCCAAGTATTACCCTGTCTCTGGTCTTCCAAGTATTACCCTGGCCCTGGTCTTCCAAGTATTACCCTGGCCCTGGTCTTCCAAGTATTACCCTGGCCCTGGTCTTCCAAGTATTACCCTGGCCCTGGTCTTCCAGGTATTACCCTGGTCCTGGTCTTCCAAGTATTACCCTGTCCCTGGTCTTGCAGGTATTACCTGTCCTGTCTTTCCAAGTATTACCTGCCCTGGTCTTCCCAGTAATTACCCCTGGCCCTTGCCTTCAAGTATTACCCAGCCCTGGTCCTTCCAAGTATTACCCTGGCCGCGGGTCTTCCCAGGTATTACCCTGGTCCTGGTCTTCCAGGATTACCCTGGTCCCACCCCCTGTCTTCCAATATTATCCTGTCCCTGGTCTTCCCAGTATTTCCCTGGCCCTGGTCTTCCCAGTGTTACCCTGGTCCTGGTCTTCCAAGTATTACCCTGACTCTGGTTTCCAAATATTAGCCTGTCCCTGGTCTTCCAGGTATTACCCTGGTCCTGGTCTTCCAAGTATTATCCTGTCCCTGGTCTTCCAAGTATGGCCCTGGTCTTAGTATTATCCTGGCCTTCCAAGTATTACCCTGGCCTGGTTCCTTCCAATATTACCCCTGTCCCTCGTCTTCCAGGTAGTACCCTGGTACTGGTGCTTCCAAGTATTACCCTGTCTCTGGTCTTCCAATATTACCCGGCCGGTGGTCTTCCAAGTCATACCCTGGCCCCTGGTCTTCCAGGTATTACCCTGGCCCCAGGTCTTCCAAGAATTACCCCTGGCCCTGGCCTTCCAAGTATACCCTGGCCCTGTCTCCAGGTATTACCCTGGTAACTGGTCTCCAAGAATTACCCTGTCTCTGTCTTCCAAGTATTACCCGTCCCTTGCCTTCCAAGTATTACCCTGGCTCTGGTCTTCCAAGTATTACCCTGGCCCTGGTCTTCCAAGTATTACCCCTGCCCTGGACTTCCAGGTATTACCTGGCCCCAGGTCTTCTATGAATTACCCTGGCCCCTGGTCTTCCAAGTAATACCCATTGCCTCTTCTTTTCGTTCAGACTTTGAACCCAACTGAGCATCTGAGAGACACCATGATCACTGTGTTTGCTCCCACAGCAGCTGTGGATGCAATCGCTCCAGATACTTGTAACAACTACCAGGTTCTTATTGAGTAACTTCCAGCTTGTCTAGCTGCAGTCATTGCTGGTCATAAATAATGTGACTCAACAATGTTTGAAGACTTTATATTTTAAATAGGCACTCCCAAAGTAAATAATACATATTTGGCATTTTCACCTTCAAAATACCTATAAAAAAGTGTATATGCCCGAGAACACAGTAATTAAAACTCTAGCTTTAACAAAAGAGATTTTTTGCAGTAACCACAATATGACACTGAATTTGAGAAGCAATTATGGATTACATTTCTGTGATTTCTTTGAAGATTATTTCATAAATTCTTCTTTTCGCATCACAAACATTGGCTTCAGTTTCCAGCAGAAATAGACATAAATCATAGCTTAAGGCATTATTTCTACACAGATCCATGACATGCAATAATACCAACCAAAGGGCAATTATCATGAGCTAATGCTTTCAGTTGGTTTAATTACATGCAGTTACGTTGATGATGCAATATTTATGACAGCCCTTCAAACAAATGAAATGGTTATTTATTGTATCACATGAATGAATTTAGAAATACAAGACTATATCTCATAATTAGGCGGACTCAGCTTTTTGCCACAAAATATTTCATGGCAAAGCGAGTGTAATTACACAGGGGTTTATGAGAGGTTAAAAAGATACACAGTTCATCAAATATCATTTTGAATAATATTCACTTCTGTAAAAACATGAAATAATAAAATACTACAATTTATTGCAATTTATTACTACTTTATTGGCCAAATTCTAGAATGGGACTTTTTTCTAATTATAGCAATAAACATTATAGGGAGTCAAACAGTGCCAAAGCTCCATTCTGAATCAACGAACCAACTGTGCTAGTTTTCTAATCAAATCCCTTGCGTACAAGTATCATATGACAATAATTATAACGTGTAGACCTTTCAGGACTAGAAGAACATTATTGCTTTCTTGCAAAAACCAGCTTCCACCCCTGGCTACAGGTGTTCATATGGTTTTGCACTCAGTCTAATTTAATTCCAATGCAGCTGAGCTACGGAATATCAACCCTTTAGGACAGGTAGGGTGCTGTTAAATAAGAAAAAAAAAGACATGATTTTTTTAGTCCAAGGTAAACCCTTAGGGTATTTCCGTATTGCGCTCTAATAAGGGTGGAGATGCGCCCAGAAGTTAGGTAAATCCCATATTTTTTCTCATAGTGAACTATGGATTACACCTCCTCTCCCCCCGCTCGACAAATACGATCGTATTGTACGCCGGGGAGATAAAGGTAGACGTCAATTATTTGCGGTGAATACGCGCCGCGAGTATTGAATGTCAATGGGTCCGGCGGGCTGCCCGCCCCCCCGCCCCGTGGGAGTGCGCGCGTATTAGCGCAAGCTCCCAAAAGACACGATATAATGTGGCCGCGTACTATTCCCGTGCCGCAACTACATTGTGTGAACATACCCTTAGTATGGTTGACACATGAGACATAATTGCCGCGTGCAGTATCCCAGTCATATTTGCGCATTACTGAGAGACGGGCTGATAATAGGTGGATTACGGTCTCGACTCCCCCGCGTATCAATACAAACATATTTGTCAGGCGGGCATGGGGGAGGGGTATAACGGTGACAGGTCACTTCTTTGCGTTCACGTTACAATATAATGTAAGAGGGGTGCCAGCCCTGTCCTTGGAAGAGAGCGCGCGATAACAGCGTGCGTCGCCTCCAGAAGCACACGGCGTGGTAGGGGCTGCGGCGCGGCGACAGAAGCGTGCAGTGGACGGCGGGATTCATTTTATAGAACGCCCCGGAGTGTCGTGGCGGGACGTGTTAGAAAACGGCTGGCTGGCTGAGTGAGTCGTGGGATGAAAAAGGTACGGGCGAGATAGAAGCTGGGATGAGTTTTGAGGAACAAGATGTTCATGCGACTTTTTGAGTAGCCTTGGTTTGTTCAACTCGAACGGATTTATGGGTATGGTTAGATTGTAGTGATAAGGTTTGAGGCATAGAGTTTTCTCTCCATGGCAATGAGTGTCGATGCGTGCCGACGATAGCGCGTGTGTGACTTGCATGTGCTCTAATCAAAGTGTTTACGAAACTTGGATAGCGACACAGTCACTGTCAACGCGAGAGAAAGCTAGACAGCGCGTTCAGCGGGGCACACATCAAGAGCTTTGTTTTTTATTGTGTGTGACGGGATTCTTGCCAAAAGAAACAGGCAGGGAGTGTGGCTAGCTTGACTAACCGAGAATACGAGATAGAGGTAGAGGGATACTCAGAGAAGTCCAGTGTAAGCTTTGGTCACTCCGTCCAGCGAGTCAGAGTTGATGTTGTTTCTCATAACGTGAATGTACATGCAGGGAGTACGACACGCGCTCAAGGCGTGCGAGGAACACAACCTTTATTACCTGCTGGACTAGACGAGCGCACAGTCGTGGAGGCGTGGAGGTCATCTGTACTATATAATTTGCATATTGAGCCTCATCAAACACGCGACGCGTCATCTGTCACTAGTGGCATTGTCTTCTGAGTGTACAACTTCTTCTACCCTATCTTGACGAGGGGGAAACCCGGAGCTATATTGAGATTGACTTTCTTTAGGTCAGCGAGCTCCTACCAACTTTTTTGTGCTTTTGATCAAATTATTTCATTCTACGGAATAAGTATATTCAATAGTGTCGATACGCATCACACAACAAGACTGCCCTAATACTAATGACGGAACTTGCTCTCTCTCATAGTCGAGAGAGTGCGCGGAGTCTCTTTCTTGTGGCGCCACAAACTAACAATACTCAGCGTCTAGCTTACATAATGTATTACCTTTTAGCACTAGCCGATGAGCATCTGCGCACAGGGCTCTCACTACTTCGACAACACACACACATCCCTTCTCGCGCAAGTGATCCTGTTCAACACACATTGATGAGCGGTACACACACACATCAGACACAGGAGACACAGTGAGGTTGGTGCAGCAGATACATCAATTACTTTCTTTGGACTAATCTTGTTATTAGAGATGCTATCACATTCGCACTCCATAGTCTCTCGTCCACTCTCAGCCTCAAGCTTATGTTAATATCTTTTCTCGTAGTATACAGATACCATGCTGTCAACATATTATCATTTTTAAGAGGCGGTCCCATTCGACTACGAGCTCTAAAATAATATCTGCACCGCCTCATTGTCACTTCGTGCTTGTTGCCAGCTAGCGCAACTAATTGCGATAATGAGTCGTGACGAGTTTGTTTGACGTCCTGCGAGTGCGTTCTCTTCTGTCATGGCGCACACACAATCCTTGTTGGGCCTTCCCCTCTGACCGTCTGATATTCTCAATTGGCCCTGAAGTACGAGGGGACAACGTCAGAGCGGACATTGCGATATTATTATGTGGTGATTGGTGTCCAATGAAGATCCTCTCCTCTCTCCTTCGGCGCGCAGCTGGAGTGACGACCTGCAGGGACTTCGCGAGGGATGCTTCGCCTCTATCATGAACACTGTGCGCCGGCCTGGGGTAACTCTGGCATCTGCGCGCGTGTACGGACGTGTCTAGTGTGGAGATCTGTGTCAAGTGCTACAAGGCGCCGCTCGGCGAATGGACCGGAAAAGCGCGCTCCGACTGGCAATGAGTGAACGCGGGATCCGCGTGCCTCAAGACGACACAGTAAAATTATATGCTCCGCAAGGCACCGCATTAAGCCAGCAGCTCCGTCGTCAGACCAATATCGCGACAGAGGCGCAAGATAGCCTGGCGTTCTGACAGCTTCACGCCCCCAGGTCTAACGACTAGATAAACAGTAACAATGACCATGCTCAATCATGTCCACAGATAGTAAAATGCTCTCCAGTGAATGGAGAGTACACAGTAAGTCCAGATCTATCTAGCTAAGCTCCTACTCGTCAATTAGCGTCGAGACGCGAACAGAGCGTCGAGTTCCACAATCAGTTAAAATAAAATCGCCTGCTGGAACGAAGTGATCTCCAGAGTACCTTAACTCTCACAATTGGAGACACAAAAATGAGCAGTGAGCGACATCGTTTAATGATTTTTTTAAAAATCAAAATCAACAGTAAAAAATGCAGAAAAAGAGCTGATTGGTCGCGAGAGGCTGGGAAGCGGAGTTGAGGAAGACGACCCCCTCTTACTAGTAATAAAAGCATGTGCAAGAAAACCTAGGCCATATAGGTCCTGAACTCCAGCGGCGACGAGCCAGCTTGGCAAGCCTGTTCCGCTCACCACTCACAGATGCTAGCGTTTCCAACTGCTACTTCGGACAAGTTCATCGCCGGGTCGCCCAGAGAGTTAGTCATGTATAGGCATTTGTTATTCTTGGAAAGTGCGGATTCCGTTACATTGTATGTCATTTGGAAAGTATTTTTTGATAGATAAGTTATATGAGTTTTATGTCATTCCTTTTTCTGTCTCTATGATACAATGTTGATGCTACACTTATAATTACATCGATAACGCTTAGTTTGCGCATTCATACTATTAAACACATGGCGCGCTCTCATCAACTTTGGATCCCCATGTCTATTACTTTTTTTTACCATGCACTTGGCTTATCGTCGTGCACTCATTGTTTCCCAAGCCTGATTCCTCGTTTCAGTCGATACATTACTTTGCCGAGCTGGGCATGTCTGCGCGACAAGTCGCGCGCGGGCGCGGCTATCCCCACCCTGCACTAGCGATCTCCCGCGACACAGCTGGCCGGCGGGCGCGTCGGTGGGAAGCGGTTTTCTCTATCTAGCTAATCTCTAATATAATTCTAGCACGACTAGCCACCTGCCTCAGCGCAGCACACTGCGATCCGATGGCGCTAGGTACGACTAGTTCACCCCGCATCCTAATGCGTATCGGCGACCCTCATCAAGCACTCGCACGCGCAGCACACCTTAGGTGCAGATGGCACAGCGCGCCCACGAGCGCTCTAGAGAGCACCAGACACCTGCTGAGTCCACACACGCGCCGTCGGGCTGGCGAACAGTGAGGGTGCGCGGACACCTTCCGCAGCACCGCATTCCGAGCGCGACTAGATGTCTAGCATGCAGCGTGCCAGACGCTTCAGCCTCATCGACATACAGAGCCCACGCGCTCGCAGATAACTTGCTCGCATCCGTTCGACCGCGCTTCGGGAGCCGAGCACCTATCATATAGCGCCTGTCGCCGCACTCCTGTTGTTCGAGTCTAAGAGAAACATATCCAGATCTCAAGTCCACGCCCCATGTCTCTCCCCTCCTCTCTTTGATGTAGACGTAATTAGCCCTTCATTGACTCAGCTCAGCCACTTGCGTCCTTACCACTACTGATAGCTTCTGATAACTGCTAGTAGCTACACCATAACACAACAATGGCTACGCTACACTAAGAAGAATATTACGAGGCTGCCTCTATACACACATCTCCGATTAGTGATTTTCAGTGGCTCTGTTATCATCTCAACCTTACACAGCGCGGCACTACTTTAGATACTTAATGATTCAATTCTATCAACGCACAGAATAGCGCGGAGTAGCAGTTATACTCTATTATCAAATGTCCCACCTATTAGACAGACAATAGAGATTTCATTAACAAAATTCAACCAATCAACCGATTACAATCATTATACTGCGGCGTTTACATTGATGCGCGGCCGAATTACCTTATTCATTGAGCTAAGTATACTCCTGCGATATGTAGGGCGGCATATCTAGCGTGGCATCATGTTATCCGAAACGCGAGCAAATAGGCCTACATAGTAGGCTTCCGCACCAGCGCCGTCATCGGAGTGCTAATTCTCAGACACCCACGCATACACCAAGTGGCTGGTCGCTGTCACTCAATCCGCGCGGCCCACTAATCGACAGCCCATGACGCGTCGCAGATTAAGATCTATCTTCTCTGTTTTTTCTGGTCTTTTTTGTTTTTAAGAAATTGATTTTCTCTCTCTTTTTTTTTTTTTTTAGCTTTTTTTTTATTTTTTTTTATCATATTTTTGATTAAAAAGCAGAGAATTTGGGAATTCTTTTGAAACCAGCGTACCAACAAAGTATTTTTGTGGTAAACCCTATTTCAAGGAAATACAAACCTAATACATTTTATCTCTATCCGAAAAAGAGGGACGAAACCATTTCATTATCTTTGGGAAGATTGTCAACAATTTGGGTCTACTATACCTACCCTGTATTTTTAAGAGTCCGCCATACAATATGTATTCCTCCACCCTACCAGCAGATCCCCGGTCCCCACTTCGCGGCACCCGCTCCTCCTCTCCCCCGACTCCTATCGCCAAACTCTCTAGCCCCAGCGCGGTACCACTCCATCCCCCCCCTCCCCACCCAGTTCCCAGACTCCCCCCAACTCACCCATCCCCCCCCACCCCAGTCCGAAAATACTAAGAAACAAGTGCGTCCTTTAAAAATAATATTTAATATTGATCTTTTTGCTTCCAAAAAGAAAAATGCCAACCTATGTTTCCCCTTTTAATTTTTACCGGCGTACACGAAAGGGTTGTGGTACACACCCCTCATATTCAGTAGCGCAACTACTATATTTCTCCCTACTCGAACAGGGACTAAGAACATAATAGAGAAGGTCAAATCTCGCTCCACGACTACACAACTGTCATACTACCGCGAAAATGGGTGATCGAGCAGTCGACCTGTAGTCACTATCTAACTTTAAGTCGCTCACTGAGATAGATATGCATACTATGACTAATATATTGTCTGCAGCGGTAGTTGTGTCTATATTGCCTATCGCACAATGACATAGTGACGTAATAACTCCGCTATACACAGTGGCTGTCGTGGAATCAAAGCAAAGCATGAGGCCACGTATAGTATGTGGTAAATAGCAATGCATTCTTCAAGGGAAGGACTACCGCCCTGCATTGAGTGAACTATATCAAACATAGAATAGATTGCATGCCAGCAACACAGGCTGCCAATCAGACCCAAGCCAGAGGGCCATTGACTACCCCCCCGGCTCTGATGAGCTATAGAATAATGTATGTGCTCAGTATCAAAACGTCATCTTGCGAATCCCTACGTGCCTATCTCTGTCCACGCCCCACTCACTTCCGCATCCGGGACTTTCCTCGTAACCTTATATAAGACTATCGACATGATTTTACTGCTTGCGTAGCGCGCTCCCTCCTCCTGTTCCTCTCCCCCTGGGACTAATCGCCTTCGGAGTTACTGACATGTACCTGTGTTAAAAGCTATCCCAAACCTATCTGACTCGTGGGGCCACCTGCACCCGTTCTGTACCTGTGGTCCACCTACCCAATAATGCTACCCTGCGTGGGAGCTGGCCCACGGCATATGAAGGGACTGAGGCCCTGCTTAAATGGTCCCGCTCATACGGCCTGATATATTGCTGTTTTCACACGGTGGAGCTAATGCCCTTATCAACGCTATGACTCGGCGTATGAATCAATTCAATTCTTCAGAGAATGGCGGTCTTGCCTTATGACTATTCGGACTTTAGAACATATACGGAACGGAAGTCACACACATTCTATTTTTCCTGGCAGATATACACTTACCGTGTCTCGATGAGAGGCCGTGATACATTAAGATTCAAACGCGATGAACTAACACATGCGCATAGAACTAGAGGAATCGTCACTCGAAATGATCCAACACCATAACTATGAAAGCAGAAGATATCGAAACATTACCTAGGACCACCACCCCCCTCCTTCCAATAAGCCACAAACGTGTAGTGAATACTGCCCCATAAACACCTGTACACTAAGCGGAAATTGCATAATATACTCGTCACACCCGCCTATACCATATGAATATGGGAAATCAACAATATATATCTTGTCCTCATGCGGCAATTCAGTACGCTGATTGTATGAGTACGGAGAACGTCACCTACTTTAAGGGAAAACGATTGAGGTATTTAGCACTTTCCATCACTAAGAACTGTGCCGACATCTACATGTAGGATGTCATTATTCTACTCTATGACTGAAGAGGGTGAAAAGATCCCTACTACGAACGATTGAGAACTACAAAGTCGGTCTTGATGTGGATTGACTCGATGAGAACCTAACATCGAAAAGGTAGTTACGCGACTAAATTGAGGATGAGCACTCTACAATAATACAACAATATAGTAAGGTCAGTTAATATAGGTAGTGATAGATGAACAAGTGACAAATAAGAAGTCACTGTTGAAGTAGAGACTTCGCTGTGATGGAACCGCAGACAATACACATTAGCTATTTGTGTTATAGAGAGCTAAGCGTTATAAGCTGTTATCACATGAAATACTTTTACCACTGAGAGATTGATGTAAATTTTCATCAATGACACCGCTGGATAGGGTCAGTGAAGGAATGTAACGATGGTCTTGCGAAAACTAGTGCTGAGTGGTAGATATATTTGAGAGTAACCAACTGAGTCTCTTGCCAACGAATGAGCTGCCGAGGTGTGAGGAACATCACATTCACTCTTATCAGAGACAACAAATTTTGACATGACGTGTGCGATGGCTCTGGTATCCATGAACTATGGAATAGGCTTGTGCGATATTTAAGTTGCGCTCAGGGCTGGTAATTTTTTGAATAGAATGAGCACTGGGGGATTTGAAGCTAGCTATATCTTAGACCATTATGTAAATGGCCTAGTTAGCAGCACTTGGATGAGAAAGACTAAAGTTAATGCGTTTGCCAGTCTGCTATACACAACGAGACGTGGTATGTATAAGTCATAACTCGTGAGGTTTGCTGAAACTGTTACTATTCTACTAGCGACAGTCTTCTACGTGCGTAGTGCTTTATTGACGACAAAGGGGAGATTAATATGTTTATCCGCACTCGCCGTGATCAAAAATCGTTGACAGACGACAGGTGTGTCATGACGTTCTCTACGCCCGGCCAGAACAACTTGTTCTCCGCTGCTAGTTCGGTGTTGGTATCGTTGCTCTCATGATATCGTAGGACACGCCCCTTGTCTTGTCTAGCATGGTGCTATGTGATTCGACCAACTATGCATGGAGCAACGCCGTGAATTAGGCTATAGAGATGCGGCCCTCGCGTGCCACGCCACATACGTATGACTGGAAATATAGATGAGCCCATGAAAGACAAATAGTTGGACGCAGACAACTACTATGAGATAACTATGCCTAACAGCGAATTGTAGAAGTTTGCATGATCATATACTGAATAAATCTAATAGTCTTAACATGTTAAAGTGGGAGGTATAATAATAACTACGTGTATTCCATCCCCCCGTAATGAGGGAAGCTTCATTTGAGAAGGGACTCAAGTTAAAATAAAATTGGCTACGGTCGTTGAGGAGTGGGTGAAGGAGGGTATATTTCCTACCACTGCCATAATTTACAGTAATAGGCCCCTCGAAGACTGAGACTGAGTAAGTGTGATTATTTGCTATAGACCAGTCATACAGAGAGATGCTCTACAAGCGGGGAACATGTATATGAGTGCTTGATAAGGAGAAACACACAGGCATGTACGCGCGCACACTCCATATAGTTTGACATGAACTAGATAGGATATGTCTCTCAGCTAGCTGCACCTATCAGTTTAAAGAGACTCGGACTAGGATTAGCCAAACCATGATTGGTGTCAACATGGGATTAGTTCATCGAATGAGCCAAACCCCAGAGCCTTAGCTAGTTCGCCCATGCTAGATGCGGCGATGATATGCAGCGCTCTTAGAACTCTGCGGTGGGTATAATAGTCCCATGCACCTCGCATGACCAGATCATGTATGTGTCAGGGATATATTCTTGGATGCCTGCCGTTGGCGTCCATTTGTGCAGGTGGCATGTAGTAAGAGGCTGATGTCCCCCACCCATAACCGCCCCCAATCACCCAACCTCCATCAAACCACCCCCCCCAACCCCCCCCCCACCACCAACAAGAGATGGTTGGTCCTGTCGAAATGACTGGGGCGGTGAAGAAGTTGCTTCGCTTTCTCCCTCTTCAAGTTCCCTTCTCTCCCCCGCCCTCAGAGGCATCTCCACACCCCCCCTCATCACCCCTGCCACCTCGCTTCAAGAGGCAAGAGAGGACCAAGCCCAATCAATCTCAACTCAAAATATTTATTGTAGGAGAGCGAACCCGGTTTCTGGAGGGTGGTTAATGATGATTGCACAGGGGCAGATATTAAATACAAAAAACCACACCAACCCCCAAAAAAAAAAAAAAACAAAAACAAATCTCTGGGGCCCCGAATCGATTGGCGACCCCCAGTGACCCACTCGGTACTCTCTTACTCGTCAACAAACTACCACCACAAACCCCTAGCACGCCAAACAAACCAAACCTCCCCTGTCTCGCGATAGATTTTGGTCCCGCACGCATAAACACCACAAAACAAAAAAATGAGACGCTAATGGTCCACTTGAAATATCAGATTGGTGTGACGAATAAAGACAGCCAGAGTTGGCGGTGTCTCCCCACTCTTCGGCACACGAGAGCGCGGAGCCACGCTGCCCGGGAGCTCCACAAGTCGCGGGCGCCCTTCTATTGGATGGGGAATTATAAATCTCCTCATCTTCAACATGTCTCCGCAGGAGCCTAGCAATGGTGAAAGGGATTTTGATCCAAACCCAGTTAAGTTTCAACTACAGACGATGCTGTTTCCGGGGTATTTTAATTAATTTTTTGTCTACTATTAAATAACAGTCCTCCGCATTATCAGCACTAGGCAGATTACACTGAGAAGGTGGACCAAGTAATGCTATAAGATAACAGGATCCACCATGACAATACGGAGAATTCACAGCTCCTCCTCCTGGACACTGAACTTCTTCTTCCCAGGTCACAGAGCCTAGAAAACTCTCCTATAAAAGTCAATGGGTCTGATCCATTACGCAGGCTCCTGTGTGCATGGAGCTGCTGTAAAGCATCTCTGTAAATGCTGGTAAAAGCTGCTCAGGCAATATGGACGCGCCCCCATAATCATATACAGACCAGAGAATTTTAAGAAAATCTACAATCTGAAAATTAAAATGTAAAGAATTTGTATTGGTATCTCCCTTTAATTAGTAAAAACATATTGGTGATAGATTCCCTTTAAGACTTAGAATTGTACAAGATACAAGTTATCTGTGGAAAGATTTGTTCCTTATCCAGCCTGGGTGCTGATATTTACAATGTAAAGTGATCATTGTTCATCATTGTTCATATGCTTTGCTGCTCACTGATTTTCTGTGATCTGGTAGATGATTACTGTATATAATGCCTGCTGTTCTATCAGAAATGACAGACAATACTGAAGCAAGTCATATCCTATATCTCACATGGGGAACAAATGTATTTACAGGCAGTCCCCGACTTACACCGTTCCGACTTCACTAGTTACAAACGGAGACTTATGGGGCATGCTGTTGACTTTAGTTTCCATCGTCCACAGCAGATAGTAGCTGAGGAACGACAAGTTTCAGTATGCCACAGCAGAACATGAAGTGAAAATGAGGTGAAATCTTCTTAAAGGGGACACAGACAGTAAAACAAATTTAAAACCCCTTCCCTGCACTATCCAAAACTAAAAAAAAAATGTTTTGTGCTGGAGTTACATTTAATAAATATACATGTTCTGACTTAGATACAAATTCAACTTAAGAACAAACATACAGTCACTATTCTGTTCATAACATGGGGACTGCTTGTATTTATTTTATTCATTTATATAGCGCCGTTATATAAAAGCATATACCAGCAAAACCCGTGCCGGCGCATCCTTTGGACATACTGTGATGCTTGAAAGTTTGTCTATCCTTTAAATTTTTTTACATTTCTGCATACATTTGACCTAAAACTACATTACATTTTTACACAAGTCTCAAAAGTAGATGAAAAGAGCCAAATCAAACAAATGAGTTAAAAATAATAGACTTGGTTATTTATTTGTTGAGGAAAGTGATCAAATATCACATACATGTGAATGGAAAAGTATGTGAACCTTTAGGGTATGTTCACACGCCGTAAATGAATCCACCAGCAGGAGACACAGAACAACAGTGGCGTGCATGAAAAGATTGCAAGAAAAAAAGATGCTGCTCCCCAAAAAGGTCAATTTCTGCTCGTCTGTAGTTCGTTAAAGATCACCTGTTCAACCTAGAAGGCTACTGATTTAAATGAGAAGCGTTATATGTGGAGAATGGAAAACACTTCTTAGCAGCATAAAATCTCACACCATCTGTGACACAAGTGGCAGTAGTATCATGGATCATACCATCTGTGACACATGGTGGTTAATAGTATCTGGATCAACATCTGTGACAATGGTGGTGGTAGTATCCTAGATCATACCATCTGTGACACATGGTGGTAGTAGTATCATGGATCATTCCATCTGTGACACATGGTGGTGGTAGCATCATGGATCACACCATCTGTGACACACGGTGGTAGAAGTATCCTAGATCATACCATCTGTGACACATAGTTTGTAAGGCTAAAAAAAGACAAGTCGTCCATCTAGTTCAGCCTGTTGTGCTAAGGTGTTGATCCAGAGGAAGGCAAAAACCTCCAATGAGTGTAGAAGCCATTGTGGTCCTCATTTGGGAATAAATCCATCTGGATCCAATCTGGTGTTAGTATCATGGATCATACCATCTGTGACACATGATAGTGGTAGTATCATAATTCATACCATCTGTGACACACGATGGTGGTAGTATCATCATTCATACCATCTGTGACACATGATAGTGGTAGTATCATGGATCATATCATCTGTGACACATGGTGGTGGTACTATCATGGATCAGACCATCTGTGACACATGGTGGTGGTACTATCATGGATCAGACCATCTGTGGCACACGATGGTGGTAGTATCATGGATAATTCCATCTGTGACACACGGTGGTGGTATCATGGTTTGGGCTTGCTTTGCTGCATTTGGACCAGCATGGCTTGTCATCATTGATAGAACAATGAATTCTGTTTTATATCAACATTTTCTAGAGGTGAATGTCAGGACATCTATCCGTGAGCTGACTCTCAAAAGAACATGGGTAACGCAGCAAGATAATGACCCTAAGCCCACAAGTGGTTCTACCATAGAATGGGTAAAGAAGAATAAAGTAACAATTTTAGAATGGCCAAGTCAAAGTCATGATCTTAATACAATAGAAATGATATGGAAGGAGCTGAAGCAAGCAGCTCATAAGAGGCAACCACCAACATAGCAGAGCCGAAGCTGTTTTGTACAGAGTAATGAGTTAAAATAAATCCAATGTTGAGGACTAATCAACAATTACCGGAAATGTTTAGATGCAGATATCACTACCCAAGGACGCCATACCCGACACTGAAAGCAAAGGTTCACATACTATTGCCACTAACAGATATGTAATGTGGGATCATTTTCCTCAATAAACAGATGAACAAGTCTAACATTTTTGACTCATTTGCTTTTTTCGGTTCCCTTAACTCCTTAACGACCGCGCACCGTCTTTTGGCGTCGCTGCAGACATCGGAGTTTGCGGCGCCCGGCGCCGCAGCAGTGCTGGGATCGGGGCTGTACTACACAGCCCTGATCCCAGCGCAGCTCCTGCGAGCAACGGGGAGCGGAGGAAACCTCCGCACCCTGATGCTTTAACCCTTTGATTGCCGCGGATCGTCACCCCAGCGCAATCAAAGGGTTTCTCTGCTCTGTCGAGTGATCGGAACGCCTGGTGACCCGACAAAGCCTGGGGAATGGCTGCACAGTGAGCCCTGAGGACCTAGAGTAGCCCCAGTGCTGTCTGTGTAAGAAGCCATAAGGAATGTGTCATGTCCTAACTCCCGTGACGTAATTACGCCCCGAATTACGATTGACTGTTGGGCGATGCGATTAGCGAAGTGAAAAAAGTGACCCGGGCCTCCCTTCATGGGTTATAAAAAATAACATGCTGAAAGTTAGTCGTATACACCACAAGAAAGGGACATTCAAATTATTCCACACGCCGAGACGTGAATTTCTGCCGGGTGAATGGGAAAAGGAAAAACATAATAATGTTTCTAATTGAAAAAATTTGCAATTATCTAAGTGAATCTTTTGGGCCCCTTTTTGGCGCATTTTTGGCGCGAAATTACGGACCGAAATACGGCCCTTTTTAAAAGCCGTTAACATGCCTAGAACCAGTGATAGGGCAGACTGGGCGTCCTACACGCCTTTGCAATGACAAGATGTAATGTATTAGCATGTATAATTGCTAAACATTCCCAAATGAAAAAAAAAGTAACACAGTTTCCCTTCATGGGTTTTAAAAAAAAAAGAAAAAAAAAATAAAAAAAAAAAAGTGTAAAAAAAAAATTTAAAAAAAATAAATAAAATAAAAATTAATTTTTAATTAAAAATTATTTTTCATACAACCACACAAAAAAAACCTACACACTTTAGGATCCACACGACCGTATACCTGTAAAATTTAATCTAACTTTAAATAAGTTGAAAGGGTAAAAAAAAAAGAAAAAAAAACATAAAAAATGTTTTTAAAAAACTTGAAAAAAAAATTTGCAATTATTTATAAGTGAACTTAAACTATTCCCACAAAAAGTACAACTTGTCTCGAATAAAACGAGGCCTCATACAACTGCATCACTGAAAAAATAAAAAAGTTACAACTGTTGAAACACAAGGAGGCAAAAACTAAAAAAAATGTTCTGGTCATTAACTACTTTTCAGGCCTGCGGCTTAAGGGGTTAACCTACTTTTAGGTCTACTGTGAAATTCTGTTGTAGTTTTAGAGGAAATTTATGTAGAAAAATAGAAAATTCTGAAGAGTTCATAAACTTTCAAGCTCCGTTGTATGTTAGTTGATAACCTGTGGGCACGTTGATAGATACGTTGACTGTACATTACAAATGCCTTGTAATCCAAACCTTGCATTGATACTGTCTTACCAATTCTCTCATTGACTGATGGCCACATGGATTGGGCTGCATACTCAGCCCTGTGTCTGGACATCTGAATATTGTCATTTCATTTATCCCTGGTCATTTAAGTTCATTGAGGTTGGATGAGAACATTGATAAAAAGCTATTTTAAAGTCATTCCACATATTCTCAATGGGATTGGGGTCTGCGTATTGAGAAGGCTATTTAAGGGCACTTTATTGTGGCTTTTTCTGGATTTTTGACATGATTATGCTGCTGCAATAGAAATATTCTCCGATGTCAAAAGTTTTTGTTTTTTGTACAGATTGTGTGCATTATACAGTTGCCTGAAAAGATTATTACAAACATGTTTTTTGCCCCCATATTATGGCGGAGTATCCTGGCCCAAACATGGTTTTAATGAACCTAACTTTTAGGATCATAGAGCAAGATGTCCGAAAATTGTTGGTGCTATGTCGGTTTTTAGGCGCATTAAATAAGTGTAAAGTGCGACCCTATCAAAAATCAGGCATCAGGTATACCTTGACCCATAGTAAACAAAAAATATGCGCGTTGAAAAATGATGTTGTGTGAGCGCCTCATAACGACATGCTCCTATTGAAGTCACATAGCACGATCTTTATTTCAAGTGTATTGTTATATGGCGCATTACAATATGTGTTAGGTGCATTTCATATACTCTGTAATGATAGCTATGCCTTGCCGTGGCGCGATCTGCCTCGATAGGGGCATTACGTACTCTACCAATGATATGTTTTGTGCCGCGATTAGCGCTTATCTTGGCACATAGCATATCATTAGAAGCGTATGCAATGCCCCTCTCGAGGCACATAGCATATCGATTAGGAAGCGTATGATAATCATGCCCCAGATCTAGGCACATCTGCGCAAATTGGTGGAGGCCGCATAGCATATCATTACCATTATATGTAGAAAAGGCGCCCAACAACCTAATAGTAATGCGCCTACACATATTATAATGCACACTAATCATACTTCTCTGAAATGCACCTTACACATACTGATGAATGCACAGTAAGCACATACTTGTAAGGGGCACTAAGATCGTGGGGGGGGGGTGGGGTTTTGCTGAGGAGGAGTGGGGGGGGAGGGAGGATTGTAATGGCCTTAACACATTCTTGAAATGCACCCTAACTCATAAACTGTAATGGGCCTAACACATACTTTGTAATGCCGCCTAACGCATACTATAATGAGCGCCCAATACACAATAACTTAGTAAATGCACCTACACAAACTTGTAAATGCACCCTAACTCATACTTGTAATGCACCTAACACAATAACTTAGTAATGCCAGCCTAACAACATACTTGTAATGCGCCTAACACATACTTGTAATGCGCCTAACACATACTTGCTAATGCGACCCCACACAACACACTCTGAAAAAGCGCCTAACACACATAACTTGGAATGGCACTAACACATACTTCTCGTAAAGCGTCCTTCACACATACTTTGACAATGGCGCCGTATACACATACTTTTAATGTCACCTAACACATATACACTTATTTACACGTTTTAATGATGTACTCCTATGCCCCTCAAATAGCGCAGTTTCGTTTTGAGGAGAGTGCACAGTGCCAATCTTTTTAGGAGGCGCTTTACAATTTGGTCGGTCCCCTGGCTGTATAATGAGCCTAGTTATTTTTGTTTGTACGACATTTATTCTATTACATGCCAAAATAACATGCGGCGTTACAAAAGCGGTTTTAGCACGAGGGTATCTGAGTCTCGCAAAAAGCTCAATAAGGGGTCAAGTAGCTATAGACTGGCCCCTAGAGTTTTGACATGTATTATGGACATATGAAATGTGCAGAGCACATATTAACGCTGCACCCCGGATTTTCCATGATAATCTAGATTACTGTCTATTGTTAGCCATGACGCTTAAAGAGGTCTTCGCATATTCTTTGCAGAGATAGAGTAGCAGCGATTATCTAATCGCATGCTGCCACACAGTACGGCACTGCTAGGCTTTTCAATGTTGCTGTATGAAACAACAGAGTTATTAGAATCGTATGTGAAATACATATTACCCTACAGATATACTACTGTAACGCATCTGTAGGCTGTGGTGATATATAATCATCTGGTGGGTTTCTACGACATTAATTATATATACTTAGATCAAGCAGTAGAGACTCATTCGAAGACCATTTCTGTGGCACGGGTGGGGTTTCTTATATCATCGCTAGCGTGAAGGTCCTAGTTAGAAGAAGAGGGAACAGTAGTTATATTGTTGTCTGTACAGTAAGCATAGGAGAGTTACAGGCAACGACATCCTAAATTGCTGTTATGCTAGATTATAAGGTGGTTAAAATGAGCAGAACAGCGAAAGACAAGGAGGAGGAAGTTGAATGTTTAAGACATACCATACCGGATATAATTCTAAATGGAGTCTCCGCTTAAGAGTAAAGAGGCAGTGAAGTGAAGCAAAATGTGGAAATTAACACCCTCAGAGGAAAACCTTAAATAGGCATAGCGGTTTTGGAATAGCCTAATGGTGGAAATATTACTATCTGAGCTAACTCATTTTTAAAGGAATGTGCAAAGTTAAAAAAACAGAGAACATTAGTGAAAAATATCTCAACTCGGTAAAAACTACAGGCAAGTTAGTTCCTTTTTAGTATGTTGTTAATAAAGTACGTCTAAAGATATAGTAGTCGAAGTTCATTAGCATAGTACAGGAGATAAGTCTAATCACCAATGTAGAGTAAAAGTAGTTAGGTATAATTTTAGTTAATTTAAGCACCAAGCACAAAAAAGTCTTTATTTCTAATTAATAACTTAATGTATAACTCTATTTTTTATTTCCAATATATATATGTAAATTTATATTTAAGTAGTAATAATTTACTAGAATTGATATATATAGAATATTTAAATGATAATTTATTTCTTCTTTGTTTTAGTATATTTTCATTATTTCCTACTTAATGTCATGATATTGTGCAAGTAAAACGGTATTAAGGCACATTTATTACTTTTGGGAAGTATTATTTATTTAGCTAGTATTGCTTGTCCAACCTGTTAAATGTGAAGAGGTTTTCATCACTAACTGGTAATTTTTATCTAAAAGCCGTGCATAAAATTAACTATGTAGCTCCCATGGAAGAACTGTGTGAATGCTGTAAACTTAGACTTGTCGCTGTTTCCAGCTAGCTACTTTAACTTGCTGTGGAACATGTGTAACGAACAAGTCGAAGGTCACCAACAGCTGACCATAACAGTATGACCTTACCATCATGAAAGTACTCGGAGTAGTAATAACTAATGTTTAGCAAGGGAGGAGGACAACAGATTTAAAGATTGTCGGCTAATAAAGAGGATGTTAATACATATAGGAAATGTAGTAGGGAAAGTCAGAAGGGGACATGTCCTGTACTACTTTTAATTTACTGAACTTTGTCTTCAAAGATGTTTAAAAGAAACATAATCCAAAATATGATGAATGCGGAATGCGATAGCTCTATTTAAGTAAATATATCAAGCCCTCAATTTTGTAGTAGTCAGATCTCTCCCCTATAGCTATTGTCTAAAACATGAGTGGTATCAATGTATCATAACATAATTTGGTACCAATAGAAAGATTATTTATATTTTTGGTTTGCTGTCGTATTTTCATTAGAGTATTGGATCAAACATAGTACAATTTACCCTTATATCCACTCATAGTAAGCACTCTACTCTATTTGTAGATCAGTTTTAATACACAGACATATAAAGAAAAAGCTTTTGTTTTCTACCATGAGGGACATCTAAAATCTCTGTAACTAAACATTGTTATCCATATAGGGTCTAGCATATTTTATGTAGATTTTCTTTTTTTAAATACAATTCTAGCGAACCAGTAGAAGAATTTCAAAATAATGATATAATAATAAAATGAAGTTTTTGTTACAAGTGGTAAGAAACCAACACCTGCTCCCATTTTAACCGGTCTAAGGGTTAGAAAAGGAGAATGAAGCACGTATTTATTCGCCTTTGGATTCATGGGTTATTATGGCAGTTTCAATCTGTAGCCTAATTCGGTCCAGGATATGTGGTGGATATCTGATTGTTAATCTTAATCTAGGATACATTGGTCGCTAAATGAAGAAACAATAGAGCAATAAGTCTTTAAATTATGCGTCATGTGAAAGTTGTACCGATAACATGACTGATTTGTAGATGACTTACTATAGGTTAGGCTTATGTATAGAAGAGTATCAGTCAAGTGACGGGAAGTAGTAATGAGTTAAATAAAATTTCTGGAGTTCCTTGTAGCTTTAGGACTGGCCATGTCAGTACTGAAAGACTACGCCGGGAACTTTGAGAAACTTATTTTTACATAAGATAGAGCATTGGGGCAATAACAAAGGTGGCTTTATGGGAGTAGAAAAGAGTATAGCATGTAAGAATAGACTCGTAATAACGAACTAAAAAGCACACAAATAATGATAGGATGAATTCTTAAAGTTTTAAGGTTAATTTAAGTTTATTCATTCTCTAGTTACACAACAGAAATATAGATGAATGTACAGCCCTTCGTATGGAAAAATCCTGTACCTTATAAAACTCAATGTAGGAAATTTGATTATGTGAGAAACCCCGACACCATTGTGTACAGTTTGACAATTTTCATCTAACAGACCCTACCCAACTCAAAATAAAGTAACTGGTATGTTGATACAGCTGGTTTAGTCCTTGGACCATTTTTCAGGGTAATTATGCCCCTTTCTGGTCGATCACCCTCAGTAAAAGCTAATACGTGGTTGTTGTATGTCACACTTGATTGAGTAATACGTGTGTTGTGGGGATTCAGGTTAAGTAGCAAGAGTGTAAGTGGCTTCAGAGATGTTTGAAAGGGATCTCTCTATGCCTCATGAAATGAAATTAAACAAACCTAATACGAATTTTCGATTGGGTAGTTAGGTGTATTACAGATTCTGACCTATCCTAAACACATAAATGTTTACGTCTTTATCCTAAGACCAATTAAACAGGACTGAAAATTAATCATATATGCTAAAATTATTATCTCTGCACTAGGACGAGGAGGCAAATAGACCACCACTAGAAACAGCTCAGATGTCTGTAAATGATGAACAGAACTAGGTAATTGGGACTCGAAAAAATTATCCATCTATTATCATTGGTACACAGTAGATAGCTAAGTGTCTAAACTCCGCTAATAAATATGCGTAAAGGCCTAACAATAAGTAGAACGGCAGGAGTAATCTTAAGATGCAATTTATTCCACTAGACCGAGGTTTCTTGAGATGGACTCCTAACAAAAGGCTTTAAGCACTCCATAAGCCCTTTTTCATATTTATGCAAAAACAGTCAGTGAATTGTCTGTAATTGTCAAGTAAAACAAACAACCCACACAAATGGATATAGTCTTATCTACTTCAATATCCCAGACCAATTTCACATAGTGGTTTCCCCAGATTTGGGCACACCTACAAGGAATTTTTATCAGCACCCCCCTTCTAAAAGTAAGAAACAAAAATGATGAAAAATGTATGCAATAAAAAAATTAATTAAAAAAGAAACAATACTGGTGCTATCATTAGATTGTGTTTTTTAGTTTTGTACGATGTAGCAAACTTTTTGCAACCAGCCATAGTTGTAAAGTACAAATCCAGAAACGTGAGCCTACACGTTAGAGATAAATCATTATATTTACCTGAAAAGTTTGTAAACATCTCGACAGGGGGTATTGGACCCATTCAACTCCTGGTATTCTGGGTTACAAATACTTTAGCTGCAAAATGTTCAGTGCTCAAAAACACTGATGTGAACCCAGCCTTGATACTTTCTGAGAATTGATTCTCTATGCACAGGTTCCATCCAGCTTTCTTGAGGCTCAAAAAACTCCAAATATTTATTTTTATTTTAAGAACTATAACGAGCAGTGGCATTTCTTCTCTCAAGAAAAAAAACCTCTGTGATGAGGAGCGCTCGATGGTCTCCATTATATCGAATTCCTTTACAATAATCAAGGGATCAAGATCAAATCTATGCCAATTATCAAGCAATTGTTATCCTACCGCAGTTACTCTTAAACATACATGATGAAGTGAAGCCAGCTAGTAATAAGAATAAGTGGAGAAAGCACTCTGAATTCTTCTATGTTTGACCCTTAAAAAACTCTCTTTTATTCAGAGGTGACTTTTTCATTGTTTCCCTCTATAAGCCATGTATAAATTCAAGTTAAAGCCTCCCTGTCTGTCATAAACGGGATTTGAGGGGTTGTTATCATAATAGCACATTGTTCATGCTCTTGATTTATCATCAGGAAAAACTCTTTTTATGTTTTTCCGTGAACGTTCTGTTGTCTGTCCTTCGATCAATGTAAACACTTTTTGTACGATAATGGCGCAACAGTTTCAAAATTTCTGAGACTTAAAGGCCTGTTCTCCGTACAATTACTAATAATGTCTACAATAGTTGGAGGTTCGGTGCGATCGTAACAGAATCTGGCGCTGGGACAAGGAAGCATAAGGCGGATGGATTGCACTTTTGGACACTAGTATTTTGAGTTATAGTGCAATAAGGTTTGTCTAAATGGCGATTTACAGTGTTTCTGTTAAGGGGGAGTTGGTATAAAAACAAAACTGTAATTAATTAAGTTAAGACCTATATCTTTATAGCTAGTATAAACGAGTTTAATAGAAAAAATGGTAACTTCAGTTCAAATTTGGGTAGTGAACTCTGAATGCTTGAAGATAGGAAAGCCGTTGAAGTGTGAGACCAAGGATATAGAGCGTTTAGATTGGGTATGTGTTATGTTTGATAAGCTCCGAAAGTTGTTATTAGAATATAAACAATTGAACTTATGTGGTTAAAAAGAAAAATAGAAGTGTGATTTAGCAAAGTCAGGATTTCAACTTATATGAACCGTATTTAAAATGTGTATAAAATTGATTAAGTCCCTTCATACTGCCCCGTCATCAGTCGATTACATGCGAAGATAAAGCATTGACTTGGTTACAGCTAGTCTTCATCTTAACAAGTACTTAGTCTATGCGTAATATCATCGTTAAGTTAAGAAAAGAAACTATCTTCCTACGATACTAACGTATTTTAGAACCTATAAAGCAAAGTACAATTACTTGTGAATTTAAGACAGCGATTCCATGATGAAGAACATATATAATGCTTCCTTATAACGTTCATATTTACAATAGCCTCTTTTGAGTTAGGAAAGTCATTGAGAACAAACACAGTTATCAATGTACTTTTACGGTAGAGCAGAGATCATAGTCTTTCTTGCTATTCTTCTCACTCAGTCCCACCAATTCACACATCTCCTAAGACCTATAATCTTGTACAGCCCTCGTCACAATACTCTTAGCATACACACTCGACGACCAAAGTTCTAGTTAAAAAATCCTCGTAATCCTTTGAAAAAATTTTGAGACAATAGCCAGTACTCAGCATCATATCAATACTTTCACTAGAGGCGATGAAACCGACAATATAATCACTTAATTAAAAACAACAAACCATGTTTACTTGAATAAGAATTTGGATTCATTGATTTAACTGTGTCTTTCACATTACACGTTAAAAGAATCGTACCACTCACACAACAAAAAAGTAGAAACGAACCAACATGATAAAGTAACGGGATTGGTGCGATGTCCAAGGCTACTTGCATCTTCCGTCATTATCTCTTCTTATCCATAAAACTTTAAACAACAACCCCGCGTGTCGCGCGGAATCTTATCCTTATCAGCAAACTATTAAAGTAACAGCGTCCTCTACCTCAAATTACAAACATATCTACTTATGACCTCTACTCTTACACTTATAATTCAGTCGACAACACTGTTTAACCGTAACATTCTCTTCTGAATAATCTCACTCATTTCTGGCACAATAAGATATCACTTTCACCACACTTGTTAAAACAAATGCAGCTATTTCGGTGCAGATGTCAACAAAATCTATCATTAAACCGACAGTCTAGCTTAATCTACATTACTCTGCTTTCTCCTCGAATACCTTCTACAATAGACCATACACATTCACACATCGCATTGAAAAACACATCTAGCTCACCTCATCGCACATGACCACACGATAAACCTGTGATAAACATCAAACTACTCCTCGATTCTCAACCAATATCTACACGAACACAACAAAATTTTATAACACATCAACTTTCTTCTCATCGCACAAATCATAAGCACACACATGAACACATCACTTTAGCTTCTCTTGCATACTCAATGAGCATATCTCACAATATCACACAAACATTTGGAAACACCGCACCTCTTACCTATGTGCGCAGCTAACACACAATCAGATTCACCACTCAAATTAAGTACCCAAAAACATGCACCATTCCCTAATAAAATATGAGAAACCAGTGTGAATTCTATCGAGATGTTGTGTCCAATATTCAAAGTGAGATAACCTTAGTCTAAGTGCTAAGTCTTTCACAGTCTAATATGATGGGATTTACAGATCATCTATCTGAATACAAATAATAATGAAAAAATAAAGTGTCGAAAAGAAATAATATATGAGACCATAAATGTTTAATCAATGTAACTTCCATCTTGCGAACATAAGTCAACTCTCCTTTTAGCTTCCTTCACCCCATTGAACTAGCTATAAACTATGGATAGACAAAAGTAACAACAAAACCTTATTGAATTCATTTACCTGAAATACACTGCTCATATAAACACTAAATAGCTTTAATTATTATATCATAGAATTGAGGTTTTGCTTGTTCGGTCCAAGACGCAAACAACATCTAGTAGTTTCAAGGAAATAGCACGTCGAGGATTTTTGTGAATACCGAAAAACACATGATTGTTACGAAACTGAGACTTTTTTAGAGAACGAAATGATGAGGGTTGACTTGGGAAGTGATGGAGGTATACTCATTTTTATGATTCAGTGTTTGGATTATTGGAGGGTTTGTTAATTTTTTTTTCTTTCTTGTGCACCTCTACTGAATAAAATAAGTATGGATAGATTTTGCAGAAATACAGAAAACGAAAGGTGCGCACATACATCTCAGTCGATGGGGTTTTTTATGGAATGGTCGAGATCCAACGAATAGAGGATGAATTTGGAATATGGTTAAACGCGAATTTAATTTTTTTTTATGCAAACCATAAATCTCTCTGACAGATAAGAAAAGGTAACAAAAGTTTTTTTTTTGAGAAAAAATGTACCAATTCTTTCGAACTACTTTAGAACAACAAAACGGAACGTAACTAACTATCGATAAATAACTCCAAGTCAATTGTGGAAGAACCGACTAAGAATAACAGGCCTGGATTCTGTTCTCTACATGCTGGGTCTAATGGGATGTATTTTTTACCGAGGTGTATCGTGGATTTTTTAAATTTAATGGGTTTATTGATTAATTAAAAAGATACCCGTATCATTAGAGTAAAAAAATACCAAAAGTAAAGGAGCGCATGTCCCTGGAGATTAGTAGCCACTTAAAAAGCAGTTATTCCTTTGGGGTATACTGACTGAAATTACAGAAAAGTTTACCTAGAAGTTCTGTGTCACTGACCTCACACGGTCTGTCTCCGGCTTATGCTATCACCAACGAGCGGATCTTGGCAATGATTGTCACACAGGAGTATAGTGACACTAAATACTCATCTTTCCACTTTGGTGCACAAGAAGTGAAACCGGACCTGCATATCATTTCTTTAATACTACTGTTGACCGCAACTTTTCAATCATATTCAAAGACAAGTAAAGCCAGCTTACTAGTATCCATAGGCCATATAAACGAGCTCTGTTCTAAAAGCTTGGGATGGTGTGGTGTCCCCTTGTCAACTGGATGTTTAAAAACCTCTTCCAACTTCCATGGTGGCGCCTCTGACGAGGGTGGGAAGTTAGGAATCAGAACAGAAGCGACTGAAAGCATTAATGTCAGTTCGATCTGGCTTGTCATAATCCTAACCGTCATGATACTATTTGAAGCCTCCTATCGGGAAGTTGGGCGCAGCAAGTCTACAGAGTAGAAAGCGTGAAGAAGATCGCCTGGTAGACTTATTACTAGAAGTGGGTGGTGCATGCGTGGGCTAGTATGTAAGTCCTCCGCTATCTATTTTTGAAAGCACACATAACGACGAACCCGCACAGTTTGTCTGTGTTTAATGCTTAACAAAGTCGTCTATTCAAATCGAATCTTAATCCCATAATTCATATGCACTATCAATGGCCTTAACGTCTTGAAGGTGTGGAATCTCTCCTGAAGATCTTGAAAAGATACACCACAGTATGTCCCGTACAGGTCTGTTAACATGTAAGTAACTATGGGAGGCGCTGACAAAGGTCGAGTATAGAACCACCTATTACAAGCCAGAAGCAGGAATCGTATCTTAGTTGTATTGCATATCCTGAATGCTCTGTAGAACCTTAAACTTGTAAATACTCTTACTCAGCGGCGTGAAAACATTTGGTAGTTGGAGCACTTGAAGAGTTATAGAATCCGCTACAGAACTGCTATGACAATCAATCTTTAGGGGATCCTGAACATGGAAGTTGATAAGCCATAATGCGCAGATATGAAGCGACCCTTCACTTATAGTGAGGTAGATGTCTGCACGTCAACAGGGAAAGGTGGGAACCGTGTAAATCCTGTAGAACTTAACCACGAACATAGGCTCATGAAATCAAAGAATGTGAGGGTAGCGTGCTGATATTCTTGAGTAGAAAACCAAAGAACACTCACCTTCGTGCCGCTGAACTTGAGAGTGGTAGCAACTGAAAAGCAGTAGACGAAGTCTGCCCAACAGCCTAGAACAGGATGTGGGGAGGCCTGAAGCTGATGTAACCACCCTAGCAGCCTGAAACATGGAAAAGATGAGAAGCCCTGAAGGTATGTAGAGAAAATTAAGCGATACTCAGAGGATTTAAAACCCCCTGCAAGGAGAGGGTGGAGCCTCTCGAACGTGAGGGAAGAATGAAAATCACTGAAGATGTCTGTAGAAGTAAGCCCATATTTACCAGATTAGTACCTTGAAGCAGGACATGTGGGAGCGAACGTCTCGTGCAGCTGTGAAAAGGAAGTCGTGCCCATCGGACGGCCCTAACGTAGGGAAGTTAGTTAGGAAGCCTTGAAGCTAGTTAACATATAAAAAAACTCATAACCATTATGAGCAAATAAGGAATCAATAACGCTTGAAACAGGAAGAGGGGAGCAACGTGCTAAGTTTCAAGATATATAACACAAGCCGTGAAAATCAGAATGAGAGTGTGCGAGTGGGCTCTGAAGGCCGTATAGAACCAAGAACAGAGCCTTGCAACGGGAAAGTGTGTGGGAAGAGCCTAGAGAAGGCTGTAGTGAACGGTCAAACACGAGAGAGCCTGAATCGGTGAAGGTAGTGGATCCAGGCGCTTGTATGAAAGCGCCCTCATCACGTGAGGCCGAACATGAAGGTGGGGCTAGCCTGGAAGCTGGTAGTGGGGAAGAAATGCATCTCACCGTACTAAGACCGTGTAAACAGAAAAGTTGGGTAGCCTGAAAGCTAATGAAAGAAATATGCAAGCCGCAACAAAATTGGGAGCCCTGCAGCTGATAAGAAACAACCGGGTCACCTGGGGGGGATGGGTGCCAAAACAAAAGTTAGGGTGTTCCAGCCAGTAATGTCTGGTAATCAACAGTGACTCAAGCCGGGGGACAGTGGTGGAGTTGAGGAGGTTGGTAAGCCTTAACCAATCCCTATTCATTAATCTAATAATCAGTTCAGGATAAACCATCAACTAAGTTTCAACACTATAGATCAACTTAGTCCAATTGAATCTTTTTTTTCCCTCTTACCATTCTCTAAAACTCGTCTCCCTCCACTCGCACTTATCCCCCAGCATCCATGCCACTACCATCCACGCAAAAAAATGGTCCAGTAGCTTTCTGATTTATAACAACCACCACCCTACATTCCAGTGAAAACTCCTAAAATATCCCTTAAATTCTCACATCTCAGCCAATGACCTGTCTAACTTTTTATTGAACCAATTGACACAGAGTTATGCACCCATCTAATCCCTCATTGACACCTCAGAAGCATGTCCGAGTCAAAACACTCATTTGGTTCGTTCCATAGCAGGATTCTTGTCACCTAGATTCAGCTATTCTAAAGTAATTATTAATTGATTGTGAAAGTATTCATTATGGACATCTTCACGTTCTGGAACCGATAGCTTTGACACAATCCGCAAATGGGACACAAAGCCAATGCAAGTCACCTTCTATATAAAACATATGTGTCCTACTCACTGTTTAAACATGCTTAGAAACAAGAAGAAAAAATGTCTATTGAAGGGATGCCACTCTCTTGGTCATTTCTGCCTGGCGGGAAGCACACTCCGTGGATCCCATGAATTTCTACCAAACCGAATTATTCCTATAACAATCAGTACCTGAGAAGTTTTATACCTTATCTATATAGAAACTTGGCTGTCTTGACCCTACAATTTTGATAACCAAGTGCTCGCCGGATATTGAGACCTAGTCAAGTTCCGCGTATGATAAGAACACATCGCAATGTAGGATCAGGAGCGGCATAAAAAATGTATGGCAACCTTTTAACTCGATTTATATCCATAATGACCCCAAGCTAAAAACAATATGAGATCTGATATAAAAAGGATAATGAAATTAAAGGAATGCGCAGCGAAATCCTAACACCCGTAGTAGTCTCCATCGCGACCTCAATATGCTTATAGCACACACTTCCAATACATAACAAACATAAGACCACCGTCCCACTATACCCGTTCAATTATAACCAAAACAAAATCTTCAGTAAAATCGTAAAGGATGCCCGATAGCACGTAAGCATTTTGCTTTGCACATAAAAACCCTCCAGTTCGGAGACTAGCAAGGGAAGAGACAGAAGTAATAAAGCGAAAATCATAACTAATTAGGTAGAACCCGATAGAATGTTGAACAAAAATATAAATAATATGTGGTCCCACACAGAGGAGTAAAGTTTATCGCAAATTAAACAAACATCTCAACCAATAAGAACACTGTCAATACTCTTTTAAAAGTGAGGCAAAGACCAATCCACGGAAACCTTTGCTAGTATAATACTCAATAGATGAGAAACGATATTATAGAGATATGCCGGATCCTAAGAATCTTTTGGTACTTTTGTGCGAGGCAAACAAAAATAAACCAATAGTTCACATCAAGATAGAACCAAGAAGAAAGCGAGAAAGATATAGCAGTAAAATATAAAAGAACATGTAATTTCAAAAACCTTCGAACGAACGATTATGACCTGTTAATAAGTCAGGAGATCAAAATGTTACGAGTAAGACTATGCTATGTAATAGTGAAAAACTTCTGGTTCACTGGTAACCATCTGGCCATATCTGTCCTGTAGGAGTGGGAATTGAGCGTCTTTAGGCCGTAAGTTGAATGGAGGATTTTAATGGAGATTGGGTGATTGGCCCATATGCGCAGTAGTGTGATTGTTAAATTCAATATAATTTTGTTACATGGATATGGAAATTTATGTATTGGAGATACTCGGACACGCCGGGTTTGTTGCTGTGTGATATTGATAGAACTCGCAATCCTCAACCTAAGTGAATGAGGGCTAGAGCTAATTGACCCCTCTACGCCTTTGAGGTCTGTGGTAAACCGTTTATTCGTGTGCTTTTAATTTAAGTAGACGTCATTATAGTAGTATATCCATTTTACTGCATTTTTAGAACAAATCTTATCCATCTGTATTGGGTTTCTTATGGTCCACTCAGATTGAAAAGATGTTTCTTGGTATACTTGTTTTATGTAGTTTAAAGGGACAGTACGTATCGAAAGGAATGTAAGGGTTCCATGAGATGGTGATGTACGGCGCGAGAACACATCATACAATAGTTCAGGGAAGGGTAGACAGATATTTTTAAGTTAATAAGGAATAACAAAAAACATTTTAACATATCCCACAAACCATAAAGATCCTCACACTGCGACGGGTTTTTAGTTTGGTATCCAAACACAACGTCCGGTGGCATCAGGTTGTTCCGGATAAACGTTGACAGTCTGATCCAATAAGTTCTATTTTACATCTGCCTTTGTATGAGAGATCTTTGACCAATCTAGAAGATTAGGCCCTATATATTATACCCCCGTCGTCCTCATCTTTGAGGTAGTGTAACACAGGTAAGAATTAAAAAGGTGTTGTGACTAGTAGAGTTCTTGTCATTTGGGTCTCACGCAGAAGATTAAGGTTAAATATCAGTAAAAGAGGAGCGCCCATCCTTCGCACTCACAATATGCATAAAATGAGAGATAGACCTTAGAAGAAAAACATTAAATACTTCTGCAGGAAGGAGATAAAATGAAGTAATCTTAGTGTAGCAATACATAGAGCCTCAAATTTAAAAGCAATTTGTCATAATCACTGCTGTATGATAGGCTTTCGAGAACTGAAAGTTTGAATTTCTGGCTATGTTAGCCAAGCGTGCGCTGCACGCAGTATTCTTACTGCTAATGTGCAATGGGTCATCTACGTAAATGTGTTAGCAAACTCGTAATTAATACTATCAATGTCATTGTGGTCTATATACAGAAGCAAAGGGTGATGATTTTTATATCTCTTCGTTAACTTGACGAATCATAAATACTATATCTATCACAGAATAAACACCTTAGTAAAAGGACAGCATTGGTGTAGCGCTTTGGCTTGTTAGACCCGATGTCTGTTAAAAATACTCATCTTCATGTAATTTCCTGTTCCTGAATGTGTCACCTTTCTGACTTAGGCTGCTCTATATTCTGATTGTGGGACAACGCGGTATTTAGGAGCTGGTAGGAGGACTTTTTTTTATCATAGAGAGCCAATCGGATCGTGCTTACAGATGTAGTTTCAGATAGGAAACCGAGGTCCTGTTTAGGAGTTAAGATTTATTTGACTCATATGTGTATTATGTTTCTTTTCTTGCCATTTTCTTCTTATTATCTTTTTTTTTTTTTAATCTTTCTAAAGTGTTTGTTGGGTGTGGCACATAGTAAAAGGGTGAACACTCTCTTTGCCGCATTTGTGTTCGGAAGGCGGATATAGATTCTTAAAGCCGTTTCTTGTCAGGAGACTTAAGCACGCTTAATGTTTATAGGCATTGTTGCACATTGCTTTGGTGCTACGGCTATCGGTAATTGAATTTGGAAGAGGGTTGATTGGGGATTAGTGCGATCTTAGTAGCGAGGCCAGAGAGTAGTAGAGTGAATTGTGTAGGGGCATTCCCCAATGCAGAAATTTATGTTTAACTAGGTCGTCCAGGATCCCCTTTTATGGGGCCAATGGAACCTAGGCGACAGATTTATTGCATCTAGGGACTCCAGGAGTTGTTAGGTTTGGAATTACCGAGGGATAGTTCAGTGTAATTCCTTGTTTCTGATACCTTATGTTACGATTTTTACACTCGCCTCTTTTTTGGAGATCAGGAGTTAGGCCAACTAACTGTGATATAGAGCGTCTTGATTCGAAGCATCGTAGGGATATGATGTTATAAATTTGTTGGTAAAAAATAAAATCTCCTATATGTGTTTGATTAGACTGTTGATGTTTCTCTTTAAAGAAATGGATAGTTAAATTTTAAAGAAATATTGTTAAAATTATATTTTAAAACCGTATTATTATGAATAGCCATGTGAATTCAGCTGAGATATCCCCTCTTGTATGGAGCTTCAATCACTCCTCAATGTTGTCGCTAATAAAGCACATGACCTGTTCAAAATTCTCATTCTACGTTGACGTATGGAATATGGGCTAAGTCCTATCACTGGGGTTTGCTATATTAGACTAGACAACTAGATATATGCCAGGATGACTTCATTACTGGCATAGAAGTTACCTAAATTTATAAGCATCGATAAGACCAGGTAAGACACGTGCGGCTCCTGGTAAACTTGGTCAAAAATGGAAGTAACGACACGAAGAAAAGGAGAACAAAAGTCATGTGTGAAGTGAAGTACAACACCGAACGTTTTATAATTATTATATCCTTTGCTCTCCACAGTTAAAATTAATCCATGCCTATTAAAATGATTTAATAGGAAACGTTAATAGTTAACTGTTATATGATAAGTAAGAAAGTGATACATGAAAAAAAGATAATCACTGTGAAGAAGTTACGTCATCAAATCCCTGAGATTAGGTCCTAGAAAATTAAGCCTAGTTAGTCTCCCAATACAATGATGGTAGAATGAAGAGATCGACCCAATTAGAAGCAATTTCGCTTGTATCCAACGCAAAAAATGATAATTTTTGGATATCATTACTGCTCTGGGTCCTATATTTGTCCAAGTAGGGTATTATTGAAAAAATATCCAATTCCATATCTACACTCTAGAGTGAGTGTTTGGATCATGTGCATTGATTAAGTAACTAATAGAAAATCTACTTGATATACGAATTAAAACCCTTCTATCAGCATTCACTAGTGTTCTCACTGGTACAAACACCGATTAAGCTCGAATCAGGAATTACATGTTGAGCTCACAAATTGAGCGCGTATTCTTAATCATTGTTTTTCTTTGTTAAGATACACAAGAACAGTAACTATGGGGGTCAAGTTAACAAAATTTCTCAAAGTAGCATTTTGCATAGACAAAGAAAATGGATAAAAACAAAAAATCATCGAAGCAGATTAATAAAAAGAAATCAGTAATTAAACAGGGTATGATTTTCATCAACAAAAGACTACTATTGTTAATAACCTTGAAGACTGACTAATTTTAACTGAAAAACACCCTTATATAATTATTGGGAGCGAATTTTATGTTGTGTCCAGATTGATAATAGATGAAAAAAGGTATGCCAACATCCCCAGTAATCACTTCTTCAATTAACTTATTGTAGGTGATTAATTTAATAAACTTACTTAGAACAAGGTAGGATGATCCTATCCAGTACTTTGTAACTCGACAACGGATGCCAATGCTAGTGCCACTAAGCACTTGAAAAATAATTCGTATCAGTGACAAAACTTTGTCCCTAGTTGAGTACTCAACAATCCTTGATTCCTTTTTTTAGTCAGAGCTTAGGTATCCCCAGGTCAAAGTGGGGTATCCTAGAGACTCATATATATCAGTGGAACAGGTATCTAAAATGGTAGGAAACTGGAAAATAGCTGGAGTATTCCTATTTTAAGAGAATACTCACGGGATTATGGGCATGAAAGCAAGGCTAAGTTAAAAGGTACAGTCGACTCATACCTTAACTATTAATAATATTAAGCGCATGGCTTTTACATCCAAAAGCAAGAATTATCTTAGTTCCCTCACTAAATACTATAATATATGAGCGGCCGAATTAGAGATAAATCTAACATTTCAGAAATAGAAAAAAAGTGCAGTAGCAGGAAAGCAGAAAATAATGATCAGATTCTGAGGGCGAGATATAGCAAAACAAATAAAAAAAGAAAAATTGCGCCGATAGAAAAGATCTACACTTTTGAAGTCCGAAAAAAATGTAATAGTGGTAACCGTCAGTTACAGGTATGAAGTGAGCCAATGATTTTAATAAGGTAAAACATTTTATGTGAGACACCTATAGCAAAATGTAAAAAGAGATAGATCACTCGGTTAGCAAATAACCCTTTATTAATGATATCAATGATAATCTAATTTTTTTAGATAGCCCGTCGTATTCTTACTAATATTATGGACCTACGAATCACTTGATATCAGTTGAATGGCATGTAGCGCATTTGTCTACTTATTACTTATGTCTCGATCATAGTGGGACCAAGAACAGAGATCACTGAGGAGCTACTAGGTAGAAAAACACAATCCGCATGGGATCAATGAGTTGGGAACTCTGTCACTTTTCTTTCTAACACAGTCTACACTGCTTAACAGAAATATATACCACCTGGACCAGTCTATCTATGGTCGGGTCACAGCTGTAGCCAGTGATTGCACAGGGGGGCTTTTTCTCCTATTATCTATATGTTGACGTATGACCAAGAAGAGAGATCAATGAGGAGCTGATAAGTGTCAAAATACCATCAGTATGGAATCAATGAGTTGACTACTCTTTTTTTTCTAACACTTTTAACAAATATATATAACACTTGGACCATTCCTATCCAATGTCGGGGTCCACAGCTGTGAGTGTCGAGATTGGCATAAGTGTAGAATAGCATCAGAGTTACATCTAGTTAGTTACGGTTGACAAACAGACACACTGTATTCCATCAGAGTTAAACCAAGGGTGAATAAAATGGTGGGTGAGGGAGAGAGACAAGGATTTTAAGCCCAGCCTCCACGCACTGGTGAATGCCCTTGGAACCCCAAAAGGCAAGAACCAATTCTGCTCCAGCGGAAAACCCCATCTCGGACCCCAGAGCCGCCACCAGACAGGAATCGCAGAATTCTAATGGCTACGACACATTAATATTCTCTTTCGGTTCAAGGAGTTATCTAAGCCTTTGTTGAAACCCTCATCTGTTTTTCCTGGCTGTGACCACTCCTCAGGCCTATTCCACAGATTCACAGCCTTACAGTGAAGAACGCTTTTCTCCTCTGGAGATTGAATCCTTTACTCCCCTTGTCTTTTGAGGGGGCTTTACTTGAAATAATTTTTCCCCAAGTGGGATCAATGAGTTGAGTGCTGATTTTTTCTCTTTCTAATATAAACTCAACCTTTAATACAAAAAAATTAAACTCCCTTAACAATTCATTTAATGGTCAAATTTAAACAATTTACTGGTAAAAAAAAACAAAAAAAACCTTGTATTTAGCTGCCTCTTGCCAGTTAGTTTACATGAGATATTGCTGAGACATATTTTTATGTAATTATCTTTGTATGAAAGTGTCAAATGTAACTTTTTTAACTTTTTATTTTACTTTGTATGAAATTCTCATATGTAACTTTTTTAGCTTTTTATTTTACATACTCTCAATGCATCTGAATAACACAAAAAAAATTTCATTTTGTAAATCTGGAGAAATGTCAAAGGTTACCTGTAAGACCCATATAAAGTTCAGCAGCTGTACCAATACCTCGGTAAGAAAAAAGATGGGAAGGATCTATAGCACAAATTCTCCAATTGATCTGGCTTAAAGCTTGACAAAACAATTTTAGAGGATACTAGAAAGGAAGTAGAAGTAGACGTCGGATCTATCGCAGGATCATGAAAAGCTTCATATCAAAGTCAATAAAAATGTATGAACTCTAACACCAGGTTCATGACAAAACCACATGGCACACACATGGAACAAAAAAAAGCATAAAAACTGCCCAGAAAAAAAAACACAGTGGGTTACTGGATCTCCATATTCGAAGAAAATACATAATGCAGAGCAGAGAAAAGTCTACGCTAAAAGTCAATTTGATTATTACATTGAGTTTGATGCTGAACAATAAGGCAAGATAAAATAGACATTTAATAAAATCACAATTTTATGAACATTATCCTTCTAAAGACATATACATTCCGTTCCATTAGAGCCTATTCAACTCAATCACTAGTGATCATGCCGATATAATCGGGTCCAGCTCTCTGCACTCTATAAACCAAATGCTGCACAAATGTTTGCCATCATCTATTTCTCACATTAACCTTGTCTTAAACTATAACAAAAGATAAAACAATCTGTGTGCGGGGCTAGATTTAGACTAAATATCCCTCCTGGGAACGATTCATAATGAGGCCCCTACAAACATGTTCTTCAAGAGAGAGTCAAGCTCGCCATATACAGTAGATAGCTGTCAGCTGACAACTGCTTCCTTGACTCCTCTAGAAGTAAATTATAGTCATAGAGTTGATAAGGTTCAAAAAAGACGGAAGTCCATTATGTCCAACCTATAATCCTACAGTGTGAATCCATAGGAAGGCAAGAACCACGATGAGGCGACTGGCGATGCGGATTGGAGTGTTACTTTCATGTAGCAACTATATTATCTATACCAATTTAATGCTATCTATTCAGATGACATTTTGGGGATTTTGCTCATTCTGGAGGATGTTCTATCTTTTTCACAAGTTCCGGGCTACAATTGTGCTTGCACTTTGGTGGATACAGACAATTGGGCTCAGCAGCATGGAGGCAGTCCGTGGCATCTGCTTTAGGATCAATATGTAGTGCGTTGCAAAAGAGAAAACAGAGGACAGGCGCACCTCGCGTAACACTGTAAGGCTATGTTCACACGATGTAATTTACGCCCGCATTTCGCGTCGTATTTGCGTGGTGAAATTACGGTAACTCACAGCTCTCATGGAGAACTATGGATTATACCTCCTCTCCCAGCTCATACAATACGATCATATTGTACGCGCGGGGAGATAAGTGACATGTCAATTACTTGCGGCGAATACGTGCTGAGAGTAATGAATGTCAATGGGGCCCCCGCGCCGCAGGAGTACTCACGTATCAGCGTGAGCCCCGAACACCCGGCGTAATTGGGGGCGTACTGTACGCCCCGCAATTACGCTGTGTGAACATAGCCTAAGGGTAAACAGCAGTAATGGGGAGGATAATGAAAACCGCTCACATTTTGTGGTTGTACAGGATGGTACAACTCATGTAGATGGCATCGAAAGATAGGTAGCGAGCAGCCTGGTTCCATAAACATCTTAGGGAATCCACTGCACTTCATCTGGTTCGCTGGGTATATAGTAACCTTCTTTCATCCAAATGAATTGGATGAGGTATATAATACAGACCTATGGTGAGGCTCAAGCAGTGGGTATGCAAACCGAAATATAAGTAAAGTTTTTAGCTGAATCTGACAAAATAGGAACCAGGAAACGTCCCAAATAAATTATATACCTCATCCAATTCATTCGGTGCACCTGAGGAAGCGTGGCATGTGCCCGTGCGAAACGCGTAGTAACTTTGTCCTTATTTCTTTTATGCTTTATATTTTAAGTCTTTTAATGACTGTTACTTGTTGAAATTAAAATATACAAATATATATAGTTTATTTAAACATATTAAAAACATGTCAAAATCAAAATAATAATACACCATCAACAACAAAATACGATACACCCAGAACAAATACAAGAACGAGGGTCTAGGGTCAAAAAATGACAAAAAACACACTGGAAAAAATATATAACAAAAGGAATATAAATAATACAAATAAATGTAAACAATACTTGACCACAATAATCCAGCGGAATAAAGAAGAAAATGACCACTAGACCCCCTCTAGGGGGTTCAGCACGGGGGTCTAGAAGTCATTTTCTTCTTCATTCCACTGGATTATTGTGGCGTAAGGGGTTAACAACCGGAAATATATTGGGATCCTGTGGGTACTGTCCACTATGCCTTCAACTGTCATCACAGTGGAAGTATGTGTCTAAGGCTATGTTTACACAGCGTAATTGTGGCACGTACAGTACGCGCAGCAATATGCTTTGTGCTTTGGAAGTTGCGCTGATCAGCGGGTGTCGGCCCCACTTAAATGAATTGTCAGCGGTGCATAAGCGGCGCAAACAATTCACATATTATTATTATTATTATTTATTTTAAAGCGCCATTGATTCCAGGGCGCTGTACATTCGAGGGGCTTACATACATAACATAAGTCAAACAGTACATGATAAGTGATAATGACAATTGGCACGACAGAGGGAGAGAGGACCCTACCCGCGAGGGCTTACAATTCTACAAGGAGGGGAAAGAGACAGGAGGTGAGGGGCAGACATGTTTTGGAGGAGTAGTGACAGCAAGGTTAGTGTTAGGTTATAGGCAAGACTGAAGAAATGGGTTTTCAGGTTGCTTTTGAAGCTGGTGAAAGTGGAGGAGAGTCTGATGTGTTGGGGCAGTGAGTTCCAAAAGTGTGGGGGAAAGCACAGGAAAAAATTTTGGAGACGGTTGTGTGGGGAGCTGATAAGGGGAGAGCCAGAGGAAAAAGGCCCTTTTGAGGAGCGGAGAGTGCGTGAGGGGAGATATTTGGGAAATTAGGGGCAGAGATGTAGGGAAAGGGAGAGGTCATGGAGACCTTGTAGGTCAAGGTTAGTAGTTTGAAGTGAATTTGCTGGGAATGGGAAGCCAGTGAAGGGTTTGGCAGAGGGGAGAGGCAGAGGAGTAGCGAGGAGGAGAGGGGGAATAAAACGGGCAGCAGATTTTGAGAATGGTTTGAAGGGGGGCGAGATTTGCTAGACGGGAGGCCACAGAGAAGGATGTTGCAGAGTCTAGGCGGAGATGACAAGGGCATGGACCAGCATTTTTGTAGTGTCATAGGTTGAGAAATGAGCGGATGCGAGAGATGTTTTTCAGGTGGAGGCGGCAGGCAGAGGCGAGGGTTTCGATGTGTGGTTTGAAAGATAGAGCGGAGTCTAGGATTACCCCAAGGCAGCGGATTTGGGGAACAGTTGAGAGAGTTTTACCATGACTGAATAGAGAGATCAGGGGAGGGTTAGAGTTGGACGGTGGAAAGATGAGAGTTTGTTTTTCTCACATTTATTTTTTAGGAGACAGAGGAGAAGAAGGAGGATATAGACGATAGGCTTTTCAGGATTCCGAAGAGCAGAGAGGTAACATCTTGGGCGGAGATGTAGGTTGGGTTTTCGTCAGCATACAGGTGGTAATGAAAGCCGTGTGAGGCTATGAGCTGACCGAGGCCAAGAGTGTAGATAGAGAAGAGTAAAGGACCCGGGACTGCCCCCTTGAGGGACACCAACAGAGAGGGGCCCGGGGGGAGGGGGTGGAGCGAGAATGAGAGACGCTGAAGGTCGATACAGCGAGGTACGAGGAGAACCAGGAAAGAGCCAAAGTCCGTGATGCCCGGGGGAGAGGATTTGTAGCAGGAGGGAATGGTGGGGACAGTGTCAAAGGCAGAGGACAGGTCTAGAAGGAGAAGGACAGAGTTAGTGGCGTGAGCTTTAGAGTTGCTAGGTCATTAGTGCCTTCGGTTGGGGCCCGGTTATCGGTAGATTTGGTGGGGTCGGAAACCAGATTGTAGTGGGTCAAGAAAAAGGTAAATTGGAGGAGAGGTGGGAGGACAGCTGAAGATAGACGGCTGCTCGAGGAGTTTGGAAGCAAAAGGGAGCAGTGAGAGGGGGCGATAGTTTGGACAGAGGGGAGGGGTCAAGGGTTGTTTTATTTTAAGATTGGAGTGATAGTAGCATGTTTAAAGGCGGAAGGGAAATGCCAAGGTTATTGATAGGTTGAAGAGATGGGATGAGGGCTGGGATGATGGAAGCACTGAGGTGCGGGATGAGGTGGGTTGGCAGGGGGTCAAGACTACAGGTAGTGAGGTTGGATTTGGACAGTAGAGAGGAAAGGTGTCATGAGTGCAATGGGGAAGCAAGTTTAAGGGGGAAGAGCAGTTTGCAAGAGTAGAGGAGGGTGGTTGGGACTGTGGGCTGAGGCTCTCTCTGATGTGGTTGATTTTCTGAAGAAAGTGAATGGCAAAATCGTCTGCTGAAAAGGGGGGATGGGGGAGGAGGTGCTGGGGGACGGAGAAGAGAGTTTAAGGTTTTGAATAATTGTCTGGGGTGTTTAGACAGGGGGGATATGGGGAGTGGTGAAATTAGTCCTGTTTTGGCTGAGGTGAGTGCAGATTTAAATGTATGCAGTGATTTTTTGTAAGTGGCAAAGTCATCAGTGGAGTGAGTTTTCTTCCAGCGGCGTTCTGCAATTCTGGAAGCTCGCCTCAGCTGTTTAGTGGAGTGTGTGTGCCAGGGTTGTCTGTTGATTTTTGCGGGTTCTGTTTGTGTGGGGAGAGGAGCGACTGAGTCAAGGGTGGTGGTGATTGTGTGGTTGTAGAAAGTGGTGGCTGCATCTGGGTCATTAGTTGAGGAGATGGTAGAAAGAGGTGCAAGTGAGTCAGAGAGAGTGAGACGGTTGAGGCTTTGTAGGTTCCTGCGGGGTCGTACTGGATATGAACAAAGGAGAAACAGGTGGGTGGAGATGTGTGGAGAAGGTGAGCAGGTTGTGGTCAGATATGGGTTGGGGGATTTGAGAAGTCAGATAGGGGTCAGAGGCGGGTGAAGATGAAGGGCCAGTGTTTTGTCCATCTTTGTGTGGCTCCTGAGGTCCACTGGGAGAGGTCAAAGGAGGAGCAGAGCGAAAGGAGTTTGTTGGAAGCAGAGTGGGGGGTGTCGATAGGGATGTTGAAGTCTCCTATTATGATAGTAGGGATGTCAGTGGAAAGAAAGCAGAAAAGCCAAGAAGGAAAGTGGTCAAGGAAGGCAGAGTCAGGGCCTGACGCTCGGTAGATAACAGCCACTTGGAGGTTGGAGGGGGCGTTGGATGCGGACAGAGTGCACCTCAAAGGAGGAGAGTGTGAGGGAATGCAGAGGTGGAGCGGGGACAAAGGAACAGGTGTCAGACAGGAGGAGGCCGACACCTCCGCCATGCTTGTTACCAGGACGAGGAGGTGGGGTAAGTTTTGGGGGCCGCTAAAAGAGAGTGCGGCAGGGGAGACAGGGTCAGAGGGGGTCAGCCAGGTTTCAGTCAGACCAAGAAAGAGTAATTTGCGTGAGACGAACAAGTCCTGTATGTATGAGAGTTTATTACATACAGTCCGTGCGTTCCAGAGAGCTCCAGGGAGAGGAATAGGGTGAGCAGGGGTCAGAGGGATGTGTTTCAGGTTGAAGGGATTAGCAGAATATGTAGTGGTGAATCCGTTCGAAGAGGCAGAGACGATGGTGGGAATGTGCTGGGGGCGGGGGCCCCTGGGTTGGGGGATATGTCCCCAGAAGCCAGAAGGGAGAGTGAGAGGGTGGGGCAGGTGGGGAGTAGGATATACTGTGTTTGACAGGGTTTGTTTTGTACGGAGGGCATTAACAGTGGGGAAGAGGTTGGTGGCAGCAGACAGGTGAGAGGGTAGAATGCAGGGGGAGATGTAGAGCTCACTGTCCAGCGAGGGAGTTAGGGGATAAGCAATAAGTGTGACGAGAGTGGAGATTGCGATATTGGGGGAAAAGGAAAGCATAGTGTTAGACAGGTTAGCAGGCTATTATTAGGAAAGAAAGTGTAGATGTTACCTTGCAATCCTTGTTCAATCCTGGTTTAATTCTGGTATTAATTCACACTTAGATCGGGCCACACTTTGAGCAGGGACACTGTGTCCAAAGGCCACAAGTGAGAGTGACTATATACTAAGCTAGATCCCAATCAGAACTATCAGATGTGAACAAGAAGTGGGGGGGTCAGGTTACCTAATTAGCAGAGTGGGGGGGGGGGAATAGGAAAAAGAGATTACAAGGGAATTACAAAGGCTCCCTGGACACAGCATGGGCTGGGGTTATAAGAGATAGCGTTATGAATAAAAATTAAGGCTACACTGGAGATGCACATCAAAGAGACATACATCAATGCACGACAGGAGTTGTAGTACTTCACAATAGCAGAAACATACAGCAATGGACGATGGGAGTTAGACTTCAATAGCAGAAACATACAGCAATGGACGATGGGAGTTAGACTTCAATAGCAGAAACATACAGAATGGACGATGGGAGTTAGACTTCAATAGCAGAAACATACCTGTGAATGAGAAATAGAGTGGGTCAGTCCAGAGGGAAGGAGTTCCATGGGGCTACATGATCTGGTATTAATTCACACTTAGATCGGACCACACTTTGAGCAGGGCCACATGTCAATTCTCCAGGCGCGCGTACAGTATGATCGTAGTGTACGCGCAGGGAGATTACGCCTAATCCATAGCTCTCTATGAGAGCCATGAATTACCTTAATTGCGATACGCAAAATACGCGGCTCAATAAGCCATGTGAACATACCCTAAAACACAACCATGCAAATGTAGCATTCTGCAGACGAAGATCTTTGACAGGCACTATTGCAAGATGTCTAACAGGGGCAAATTGCATCCATCTATTGGGCCATGCTAGTAGCCTAATAACTTGCCTGCTAGTGTTTCAACGCTTTGAAACTACTTTCCCTATTTGGTAATCCAGAACTGGCAGAGTCACCATGAGCATTTCTTCCAGGACCTGGGGTGCATATCAGCATATCAGCCGGGTCCAGTGAAATATTAAACCTAGTGCAGGCCTACAGGCAGGTGAAATTTTTGGGCTCATTTTCAAATTATCTTCTATTAAGTTTTTAAATTGTACAGACCAACAATTTAAAAAAAAAATATTTTTTGCACAAATCTAAACATTTACAATTTATTATTAAACAAAAAATATATATTTGTAGCGGACATTTGCACCCCAGGTACAGGGAGATACAGACCCTGCAGCTCCTGCAGTTATTTCCGACTGGACAGCATCCCCCCACCATAACTGGATAAAACCACCACACCGTGACTGGATAATAACACTGCCATACCATGACTGGATAACACCACCACACCATGACTGGATGACACCACCACACCATGACTGGATGACACCACCACACCATGACTGGATAAAGCCACCACATCATGACTGGATAATGCCACCGCACCAGGACTGGATAACACCACCGCACCGTGACTGGAAAACATCACCATACTGTGACTGGAAAACATCACCATACCATGACTGGATAACACCACCACACCATGACTGGATAACACCACCGAACCATGACTGGATAACACCACCACACCATGACTGGATAAACCACCCAACATGACGGGAAATAACACACCAACCGGGACTGGATAACCACCACCATCATGACTGGATAACCTCACCACAACTGTGACTGGATAACACCACCATACTGTGACTGGATAACACCACCACACCGTGACTGGATAACACCACCACACCATGACTGGATAACACCACCACACCGTGACTGGATAACACCACCAAACCGTGACTGGATAACACCACCCCACTATGACTGGATAACACCACCACAACTATGACTGGATCACACCACAACACTGACTGGAAATAACCACCCCCACCAGGGACTGGATAACCCACCACACCATGACGGGTAATCACACCAAAACCATGACTGGATAAGCCACCACACCAGGGACTGGATAACCCACCACACCTGACCTGGATAACCCACCACACCAGACTGGATAACACCACCATATTATGATACGCCCCAACGTGAAAACCCACACACCTGACTGGATAATACCTCCATACTGTGACTGGATAAACCACCACATCAGGGACTGGATAACCACCCACCACAACCCCAAATGGACTGGATAAACACCACCACACCATGACGGGAATAACCCCACCACACACCAAAAACGTGACTGGATAAACACACCATACTGTTAAATGGATAACAAAACCATCGTGACTGGATAACACCACATCCTAAACTGGAAACACCCCCACACTGACTGGATAATACCCCCATACTGTGACTGGATAACACAACTATACAGTGACTGGATAACACAACTACACAGTGACTGAATAACACCACCACACCATGAATGGATAACACAACTATACAGTGACTGGATAACACAACTATACCATGACTGGATAACACCACACTATGACTGACTAACACAACCACACCATGAATGGATAACAAAACTTAATCCCCAACGTGACTGGATAAAAACTACCCCATGATTGATAACAACCACCCCACAACACCAACGGGAATAAAAACCACCACGACTTAACTGGAAAACCCCCACCCCTAATATCCCCTTCCGACTGGAAACACCACCCATCCCTGTTAAAAATGTGATAACACCACCACACCATGACTGGATAACACCACCACACCATGACTGGATAACACCACCACACCATGACTGGATAACACCACCACACCATGACTGGATAACGCCACCACACCATGACTGGATAATGCCACCACATCATGACTGGATAACGTCACCACACTGTGACTGGATAAACCTAAAACCCCTGACTGGATAACACCCCCATACCATGACTGGATAACACCCCCAAACCAACACCCATGGACTGGATAACACAACTATACCATGACTGGATAACACCACCACACTGGACTGAATAACACCACCACATCATGACTGGATAACACCACCACACTGTGACTGAATAACACCACCACAACATAACTGGATAACGCCACCACACCATGAATGGATAACACAACTATACCATGACTGGATAACACCACCACACTGGACTGAATAACACCACACCATGAACACCACCACACCATGACTGGATAACACCACCACACCATGACTGGATAACGCCACCACACCATGACTGGACAACGTCACCACACCCTGACTGGATAACACCACCACACCGTGACTGGATAATTCCACCACATCCTGACTGGATAACCTCACCACACCATGACTGGATAACACCACCACACCATGACTGGATAACACCACCACACCGTGACTGGATAACACCACCATACTGTGACTGGATAACAGCACCATACTGTGACTGGATAACACCACCACACCGTGACTGGATAACACCACCACACTGTGACTGGATAACACCACCACATCATGACTGGATAACACCACCACACTGTGACTGGGTAACACCACAACACTGTGACTGGATAACACCACCACATCATGACTGAATAACACCACCACACCGAGACTGGATAACACAACTATACAGTGACTGGATAACACACCACACGTGAGGGATAACACAACACCATGAAGGGATAAACACAACTATACAGTGACTGGATAACACAACTATACCATGACTGGATAACACCACCACACCATGACTGGATAATACCACCACACTGTGACTGGATAACACCACCATACTGTGACTGGGTAACACCACCACACCGTGACTGGATAACACAACTATACCGTGACTGGATAACACAACTATACCGTGACTGGATAACACCACACTATGACTGAATAACACCACCACATCATGACTGGATAACACCACCACACTGGACTGAATAACACCACCCGTTACTGGATAAAAACACCCCACGTGATTAGATAACACCACCACACCATGACTGGATAACACCACCACACTGTGACTGAATAACACCACCACAACATAACTGGATAACGCCACCACACCATGAATGGATAACACCCCCATCCCATTACTGGATAACACCACCACACTGGACTGAATAACACCACACCATGACTGGATAACACCACCACCCCTGGACGGGAATAACACCCCCAACCATGACTGGTAACACCACCACACCATGACTGGGTAACACCACCACACCATGACTGGATAATACCACCACACCATGACTGGGTATCACCAACACACCATGACTGGATAACACCAGCAGACTGTGACTGGAATGGCTGATATGCCATTAGCTGCTATAGAACCACCCACAGCCTAACCAGGAAGTGGAAGCCTGAAGTGCCTGTGGCTCTGTAAAACAGTATGGTGAAAACATCCCTTTAAGGAAATAATGGTTACAAAAATTGTTTACCCAAAAATATAAAATGCTGTAATTTAACTTTACATAGCAACATTTCGACATATGCTACACATATCAATGATCAAATCTGTCTAACAGTAAGGCTGGGATCACACCGGTCAGGAGAAATGCACCCTGATGGATAACACAACGTTGCCATCAGAAGTGAATAAAGCAAACATAGTTCAATGTGGACTACGTTTGCTCTTCTTGCCAGCGGTATATGCTTTCCCTGCAGGACTCAACAGCGTGGTAGACCGGTGTCCCACACTGAAAACGTGTGCCACTGATAAATAGAGCAAATGTAGTCCACATAGAACTACAGTCTTAAAACATCAATGACATGATAAGATATTCAGGCATAAATTGCACCACACTAATGTGGCATATTGTAAAAGGCTGTATAGAGTAATCCGTTTTGGAAAGTGCAGAAACTGGACACGTTCGCTAAGTATGGCAAACATAGTCCAATTAGAAGTCAATGGCTCTGCTCCCCCCTCCCCTCCCGCCACGGTATCCATCAAGATGAATTTTTTGGATCAGGTACCAAGAACGGGTGACAAAAATTTGATTTGAATGGATCCTTCATTTTTAATTTATATATTTTTATTTCTTAAAATAAAACATAAATTTATCCTGTACAGTGAACACCGTAGAAGATAAACATTCCCAAAGCCAAAACCGTGTTTCCTTGGTCATTTTATGTCCTCAAAAAATTGGGATATTATTTATTCAAAAAGTCGTATGTATCCCAAAGTGGTACCAACATAAACTACACTTTGAGCCACAGACAATGAGCGCTCATTCAGTTTTATAAATGGAAAAAAAAAAAATTATTGAGCAGAAATTTAAAAAAATAAAATAACAAAAACTCTACAAATTCGGTTTCACTGGAATTGTACCGACCTGAAGAGTAAAGACAATACGTCATTTGTAACAAAAAAGTGATCACAATAAAAAATTAAACCTTTGCAAAAAGTGTCACAATTGCATTCATTTATGGTATCGTCAATAGCACCATTAAAACATACAACTTGTCCTGCCACAAAATAGGCCTTCATAGATCTATGTGAAATAAAAGAGATTTGGCTCTTGAAAGGCGGGGGAGGAAAAAACACACAAGGTACAAAGGAAAAAGGCGGGGGAGGAAAAAACACACAAGGTACAAAGGAAAATTGCTGCGCCATTACGAGGTTAATGACATCACAGGACTTCCCTGGCAATCAGCCAATCCAAGATACAGACGTGTTTGTAACCAGGAAAAACCTACCCTGTCTATTGGCCTGGCTCTTAGAACCAATTAGAGAAGGACAACAACACAACCAAACTGTTCCAATTGGTTATCTGGTTGACCCAAAAGTCACAACCTCAGCTTTGTATTTATATAGTAACATTTTAGATAAGGTTGGAAACGGACACAAGTCCATGGAGTCCAACCTATAACCCTACAGCAGGCATCCTCAAACTGCGGCCCTCCAGCTGTTGGGAAACTACAACTCCCATCATGCATTTACATAATCTATAACAGTGGGAATAATGGGAGTTGTAGCTTCCCAACAGCTGGAGGGCCGCAGTTTGAGGATGCCTGCCCTACATTGTTGATCCAAAGGAAGGCAGAAACCACCATGAGGCAGATGCCAGTTGTCCCACACAAGAGGAAAACTTCCTTCCTGACTCTAAGTATGGCATCGGAATAATCCCTGGATCAACGTTCTTTCTCCAGAATCGAGTCCCCATAACCTGTGATATTATGATTTTCAAGAAAGGAATCTAAACCTTTATTGAACTTGATGACTTCACCATCACAAGCCATTGTGGCAGCAAGCTCCATAGTGTCACCGCTTTTACAGTAAAGAATCCCAGCTATGATGGTGAAACCTTTGTTCCACTAGACATAGAGGATGTCCCCTTGTCCTGTTACAGACCGAGGTGTAAAAAGATCACGAGATTTCTGTATACTGTCCTTTCACATATTTTTACATAGTAGTTAAATTTCCTCTAAGCCAGGGGTGTCAAACTGCGGCCCTCCAGCTGTTGGGAAACTACAACTCCCGTCATGCCCACTGTTATAGATTATATAAATGCATCATGGGAGTTGCAGTTTCCCAACAGCTGGAGGGCCACAGTTTGACATGTGTACTCTAAGCCGTCTTTTTTCCAAGCTGAATAACCCCAAGTTTACAATTCTATCTTGGTGCTGGAGACTATTCTTGTATTGTATACGGAATATATTCAATGAACCCAGCTCATCTTGCCTGGAAAAATATAATCCTATAGAGACATAACGATGTCACCTGCCAAGTGAATCTTCAGACCAAACATCCATTTATCTGCCCTCAATGCACATTATCCAAAGATTGTGGAGAGGTTAAATCCATGGAAACAATTACAGGGCAATAGCTCTCCTGAATTCTTTGAAATGCCCAGCGGGACATCATTAAGAAACATCTCCAGATCTTCTAATTGACTTTGGCATGAAAATTACCCCATGGTTTCAGAAGTATTTACCATAGGAAGGGACAGGAGAAATGTATATTGTGTGTCCTCTGACTCAAGCGTTCGCCATCATAGAAGGACTACACTATTCTCGAGTCTTCCTGGCACAATCTGAAAACATATCGGAGTTCCACCAAGGCTGTCGGCTGAATTATAATGCGGCATGAGCTGTATAGATCTGTATACAGTGAGCAACCCCTTATGGTGGCCTGGGGAAGCCAGATTTTATCATGTAACTATGGCTGTTAAAAGAAAATCAGGAGCATTGAAGTTCTGCTTTAGTTGGCAGCATACATAGAAATCATTGGGGTCCATCACAAAAGTTCAAATTGGGCCCTCCCAGACACAAGGAGCACATTATAACCTTGTTCACATGGAACATTTCATTGTGTGAACATAGCATCAGGCGCCATGCACATAATGAACTTTTCAACTTGTGATAGCAATCCTGAGGCTTACACTTTATCTGCCGCCCCATTTCATTTTGGCAGATTTTTCTGCATTTTTGGACATGTATTAGTCCCATTCAATGGGCTCATCCAAGTCCTGGCTGCTCAATGGCACCAATTCCCATGAAAAATATTAGGATGCCAGTTGGAATAATTCATGCAGGTTTTGGTGTGGAATACAAATTTGGAGATGAAATCTATGTGAAAATTTGCCATTTAACTAGGGACTTAAAAAAAATAACACAAAAAAAGTGATCAAATTAACTCCCACATGAGTGTTTCCCTCAGTCTAATGCGTCTCGTCTCCTATCTGTGCACCCACCTCTGGCTCCAGCAGGTAGCAGACAGCTGGAGTATGGTGAGGGACATGTTCCATGGCCACCACAGATCCACATTGCACCATGGTTTCCCCTCCAATCATAATGGGAAAGTGGCAGGACCAACAATGGAAGAAGAGGTTGAACAATGGAAGAAGAGGTTGAACAATGGAAGAAGAGCTGCTGGAGAGATTGGCCAAAAATTACACAACACTTGGTTGTCGAGCAGAGAATCTCTGCATCTGCCTATTGAGCAGCTTAATGCTGTCACATTTTTAGCCTCAGAGCTGCAGAGAGGTCAGCAAATACAGAACGGTGAGGTTGGGTAGGAGCTGGGTCATTAGTGTGAATAAGATAATATCTGATACTGTTGGCTGTCCATACCATTGATAAGGTTGGATGGGGAGCATGACCACTTGGCCCCAGGACTCAGAGGCAGCTGCCTGGTCTGCTTCCCTTGGAGATAAAAGTATGGGGAAAAGCTATTTCATGTAAAACCCCCTCAGAAGACAAAGGGGACATTCCCTTCATCTAGAGAAAAAAGCATTCAATCTTCAGAGGAGAAAACCCTTCTTCACCATGAGAACTGTGAATCTGCAGAATAGCTGCCTCAGGAGCTGGTCACAGCAGGGACAGTTGAGGGTTTCAAGAAAGGCTTAGATAACTACCTGAAACGAAAAAAATATTAATACCTATGTAGCTGTAGAGTTCTAGATCCAGTCTGATGGAAATTTTGGGAGTATAAATTAAATATTCCTTTAGGGCACATTGGTTCTTGCCTAATGGAATCCAAAGTCTTCATCAGCTGGGGAAACTAAGATTAAAAATTCCCTGTCCCCCTGCCTTCATCCATATCTTTCCCCATTCTTGGTTGAACTTGATGAACTTTTTTTTCCAACTAATTACGGTATGTAACAACGCTAATGCGGCGTATTGCGGCACGTGCTTGTGTGAACGTACCCTAACACTGATCCATCACCACCCTGTGAGAAAGTTGGGAGTAACTGATGTAGAGTATTGTTCATTGTTAGTAGAGCCTTAAAAAATCAGGTTTCCTGAAGGCCGAGGAGGAGAATAAAGGACTATCTTGGAATTTTGTTGATGATTCCATAATTTTTTCCTCTACTTGTTCTGGATAAACTTCTGCTGTTAATAAAGTAATTTCCTTCCATGTGTGTGAGGGAGGTGTCATGAAGCAGAACATTCAGGATTTTACCTCTGTTTTGTGTCCTATCTGTGACTTGTGTATTTACTATGCAGTATAAAAGCCGATCATCCTCTAAGTGCGGTGATTCCGCCCCCCATCACTTGCCGGGGGTTTGTACACTTTTGCTGCTCTGTTCTCTTTTCTTTTTTTTTTTACAGATCAAACTTAAAAAAAATTCAAAAGTTTCATTTAGAAAAGTAAAAAGAACCAGCGCTGTAACCTTTGCCAGTCACCTGTACAGAAATCTGTCACAGCAGCAATCCCGGGTTTCTTTGTGATAGGCCATTCATCAAGCATCTGGAGCAAGGTGACATTCTTCTCCCTTGAGCAAATAAAGTTTGCAGATCGTAGATTTCTCACATATTCTGTATTTTCAGCCCAGGAAATCTTTCACGTTCAACCACCATCTGAATTTAATAAGCAAATTAGGGAATGAATAAGTTGCTGGCCAAGTTGTACGTTATGGGGAAATAGCACAAAATCCAATATGAAATATAGAAGACAATTTAGGACAAGTCATTAGTGAATGGATGGCAGGACGTAATTATTAACTGCGGCCGCATTCACATTTGTATATTGCAATGCCAAGCCAAAGTCTGATGTAAAATACAGCTTTCATTTAGCTGTGTAACTCCACCGATCAGCCATAAGAGTCAAATGAATGTAGTGCAGGTCCCTCTTGTGGCACCAAAACATCTTGGAACTAGCAAGTTATGGACTCCACAAGAAATCTAAAGCTATTGTGTGGTGTTCGGCATCGAGGCGTTAGCAAAAGATCCTTTAAAGGGGTCGTCTCACTACATGGATTGCTGCTTTTTATGTTAAAGATTTTGCAAGAACAAGTCACTTTGCAATATGTGTCCATAAACAGTGTCCTACCTATTCCTAGATATCCCCTCTTGTATGGGCTGCATCAGCTCCTCAGGTCGCTATAGTTACAGACCTGTTCAATCTCTCCTGTAGGCTACCAGCACTGGTCGCTATAGCTACAGACCTGGTGTCCTTGGCAGATCATCACTGCAGGCCAGTATAAACCAGTAAACACCAAATTAAAAAATTAAACTGAGAAAATAGGACTTACGTGTGATGAATCGATGAAGTAAGACAAACCCTTTAAGTCCTGTAAATTGTGAGGTGCAGCATTCATGGAGTGGATCTGTGTTTCCATCACATCCCACAGATGGTCAGTCATTTAGAGGCTTAGGGCGACATGTATGTACAGGGCTCAGTACAGGTATGTATGTACAGGGCTCAGTCCTGTGCGCTCGATGTATGAGCAGGCGCACTCTAAAATTAGGTGCATTATAAAGCGCCCGCGGCACTTTGTAATGCGCCTGAGATCAGGGGGTGTGCTGGAGGGGTGTCCCACTGCAACCGTACGAAGCTACACATTTATAGCTTCAGTACGGCAAATCCAGGTGCATTACTGCTGGAACAGGTAGAGCACTTTAAAAGTGGTTTACCTGAGCCAAAAATGTCGCTTTGTAGCTAGAAAGCACTAAATCTATGACCTGCAGTAGAACAGGTTCATAGATTCAGACGCATTCTACACTACTAATGCGTGCAAAAAAAATGGCGCCTGTGTGCCAAAAATCATACAAGTCACCAGTTTCAAGTCTTTGTCATGTTCCTCATTCCTGGGTAATTTTTCTAGTGTGGCCGTGGCATTCTCCTGCTGAAAGAGGCCACTGCCATGAAAAGGAATGTGTCATCAGAAAAATTTCCATGTCACTATCACTATTTTAAAAAAAAATCCTGCAGTTTTCACTTTGGCCACTAGGGCTAATAATAGTCTGTCACTTCCTGTTCTGTAGAGAAAGTTTTTTAGCAGTCTCTTCATTATCAGCACAGGCAGGATTACACTGAAAGGAGACTCCAATGTGTATAGATAACACAGGATCCACCAGTCACAATAGGAGATGTCACAGCTCCCCCTCTCGCTCCCTCTACACTGACTTCTTCCCAAGTCACATGACTAGAAAACGCTCCTATAGAAGTCAATGGGTCTGCTCAAGTTCACAGGTTCCTATGTCCAAGAAGCTCAACTAAAGTGTTCTCTAAATTCTGTTAAAAGCCCATCAGTGGAGGTGATTCTTGGGACCCACCAGTGAAGTTGATTCTTGGGTTCCACCAGTGGAGGTGATTCTTGGGGCTCACCAGTGGAGGTGATTCTTGGGTTCCACCAGTGGAGGTGATTCTTGGAGCCCACCAGTGGAGTTGATTCTTGAGGCCCACTAGTGGAGGTGATTCTAGGGGCTCACCAGTGGAGGTGATTCTTGGAGACCACCAGTGGAGGTGATTCTTAGGGCCCACCAGTGGAGGTGATTCTTGGAGGTCACCAGTGGAGGTGATTCTTGGGTTCCACCAGTGGAGGTGATTCTTGGGTTCCACCAGTGGAGGTGATTCTTGGGTTCCACCAGTGGAGGTGATTCTTGGGGCCACCAATGGAGGTGATTCTTGGGGCCACCAGTGGAGGTGATTCTTGGGGCCCACCAGTGGAGTTGATTCTCAGGGCTCACCAGTAAAGTTGATTCTTGGAGCCCATGCTACTGTACAAGACTGCCTATACTGCACATGCCTCTTGATTTCTGCCTCTTTTTCTCTGTCTTCTTTCCTGAAAAGCAGCACATGGCCTACCACGCCCAGGGCCCATCAGGGGTTTCACCTCCTCTCCTGTAGGCTAGCCCGAGTCTGCCAATCTAAATTCCAAAATCAAGTCTAACTTAGGGATGATTATTCTGTGGATTTAAATTTTTTTAGATTTATAGGATTTAAATCTAATTGTTAATATTTAAGTTGATTTTAACCGTGACCCAAATCTGAAGCACATTACTAACTGTAACATATCTGCAACAAAAATTCTGTTAAAAGTAGCTCAGACAAGATGGCCGCCCCCATAATCATAAACAGAAAACAGAAATAAAAATTTTACAGTCAGAAAATAAAAATGGCTAAAATGAGAGGATTATGTATTAGTATCTGGTTTTAATTTGGTAAGAAAGAAAAATTGCCAATTGATTCCCTTTAAGGACTCCCGCTGCCATGAACTTGGTTGGTGCAGTGGTAAGGTCGTTGGTACATGTCTCAGTAATAACCACATGATACCAGGACCCAAGGTTTCCCAGCAGAACCTTGCCTAGAGCATTACCCTGCCTCCGCCAGCTTGTCTTCTTCGCATGGTGCCATCTCTTTCCCAGACAAGCAAATGCTTCTGGTGCATTTTATGCCCATATTTCACTTTCTCAGCAGAATCTTCTCCCACATTGCAGATAACAAGGGTATCAATAGAATTTTAGATAAGGTTCCATTACCTTTCATTGGGGGATATAGCTATTACAATGGGTGACATCTTCCCATGGATTGTGCAGCAGACTTCAGGTCATTTCCACAGTGGACATTTTCTACTTCAGAGTGTGAACATGGCCAAACGCTTTCTTTCGTATCTTTCCTCCTTTGGATCATGTTCTTAGGTAGCAAATAAAATCCAAATTTGGATTTTGATATCAAATTAATGAGAATTTCACCCATAAAGAGATTGCACCAAAACTGCACTGTCAACTATTGCAGTCCGTAGTGCCATACTATGGTGCAGAAAAGGTATTCCTGATCCCATAACGCAAGAGTTCATCACTTCATTGTCACTTAAAGGGGTTTTCTCACCACAATGATTAGCTTTTAACATGTAGGGAAAAGTAAATGAAGACTATTACCAAACACATTGCTGTTCTGATTTTGCTTTGATCTGAACATAGAGAAGATTTTATCTACTGCTTGTGTATACAAGTTTCTCTTGGTTACCGAGCAACTCTCTCTCTCTCTTATGTGATTGCTCCAGCTGCTGTCCATCCACTCCCTGCAGAGTCTTATCTCTTGTACAGAAACTTGTTTATCTAATTTAATGACAAGTTTTAAGTCTTAATGCTCTGTAGCCTTGTGCACTACAGATTATAAACCTACTGCACTTATGTCACTATAACAGGAATAGCTAGGAATAGGAGGGATAATATGTCAATCACTGCTATAGACCCAACCACAGCCTGAACAGGAAGTGGGAGTTTAAAGTTTCTTGTGGCTTTGTGAAACAACATGGTGAGAAAACCCCTTTAATATATGTCCTCTGCATGGATCCTTCATAGGAGACAACCAATGGAGTTGATTCTTGGGGCTCGCCAATGGAGTAAATTCTTAGGCCCCACCAGTGGAAGTGATTCTTGAGGCCCAACAGTGAAATTGATTCTTGGGGCCCACCAGTGGAGTTGATATTTGGGACTCACCAGTAAAGTTGATTCTTGGGGCCACCATTGGAGTTGATTCTTGGAGCCCACCATTGGAGTGGATTCTTGGGGCCCACCATTGGAATTGTTTCTTGGAGACCACCAGTGGAGTTGATTCTTGGGGCCCAACAATGGATTTGATTCTCAGGGCCCAACAGTAAAGTTGATTCTTGAGGCCCAACAGTGAAATTGATTCTTGGGGCCCACCAGTAGAGTTGATTCTTGGAGACAACCAGTGGAGTTGATTCTTGGGACCCACCAGTGGAGTTGATTCTTGGGGCCCACCATTGAGTTGATTCTTGGAGCCGACCATTGGAGTTGATTCTTGGAGACAACCAGTGGAGTTGATTCTTGGGCCCACCAGTAGAGTTGATTCTTGGGGCCCACCAGTAGAGTTGATTCTTGGGGTCCACCAGTAGAGTTGATTCTTGGGGCCCACCAGTAGAACTGATTCTTGGGGTCCACCAGTAGAGTTGATTCTTGGGGCCCACCAGTGGAGTTGATTCTTGGGGCCCACCAGTGGAGTGGAATTCTTGGAGACCACTAGTAAAGTTGATTCTGGGGGCCCATGCTACTGTAAAAGACTGCGTATACTGCACATACCTCTTGATTTCTGCTGCTTTTTCTCTGTCTTTTTTCCTGAAAAGCAGCACATGGCCTACCACACCCAAGGCCCACCAGGGGTTTCATCTCCTCTCCCGTAGTCCAGCCTGAGTCTGCCAACCTAAATTCCAACTTCAAGTCTAACTCTAATTCAGGGTTAGGGATGATTATTCTGCGGATTTAAAAAAAAAAAAAAAAGATTTATAGGATACCTTGTCTCAGTCCTGGCAAGAAGTGAACCCCAGCATTCACATGACCAGGAGGTATCCTGCTAATCTGTATATACAGTGCTCATTGAGTGCTGTATACAAAACGATCGTGAAGGCAGGGACGGTAATAATCTATCCCTGCCTTTTCAATGCAAAGTCCAGCTTCCACTGATAGCCAGATCTCCACTCCTGCAGCTGCGCACTATGGGCGACATGTATGTACGTGGCTCCGCCAGAAGTCTGGTGTCTTTTCAGCCCCGTTCACTCTATTTTTAATGAGGAGCACTCCAAAATTAGGCGCTTTCTGTGGCGCCCGCGGCACTTTGTAATGCGCCTGAGATGGTGGGGGGGGGGGAACAAAGATATGAAGATATATATATATATATATATAAATATAGATTGTAAGGCCCCAAAGGGTAAGGTGATAAACGGGGTATACATAGGCCCCAGAGTTCTCGCTCCAGTATGGCGAGAGTAATACAGGTCACCGAGAGACCTGGCCTCGGTGAGGTAGAAGCCGTCACTTTCGTTTGTGTCAGCTGTATTAGGCGGTTGGCACAGTTTGATCCAAGAGTTTTAGCTGTGGAAAACACAGCTTAGTCCGGGTCCGGCTTTTACCGGAGCAGTCAAAGAGTTGGGTGGGTGGCTGCTCCCCATGTTCCAGTGCCAGGGTTTTGTCTGGCTCTATAAGTCAGCTAGTCAGCTGACTGTGGGGTGTGTCTGCAGTTACAGGCCAGGAAGCTGGGCCTGAGAGGCTACACCACAACGCCAATTTACCGGGACAGTAGTAAGGACGACTTTTGTTTAGTTAGTCGCTCGTGACGAGCAGGAGTTTATGTTGTATATCATTTGTACGGACGTACGTTTGGCTACCATTCGCACAATAAACGCCGGATAAGAACCGGGCTTCTGCTACAAGCTGTCTGTGTCTCCATTTGCCCTGGGACCTCGCTGTACCACCGAGCTTACCCCCTTACAAGTTGGTGGAGGATGCGGGCATACGTTTAAGAGACTGTACTCTTGTGGAGACTTACACCTGTTTAACAGACAGTGCTGAAATCCCATGTCCTGGGTAAAAGCGGCCACACAGTCAAAACCCGAGATGGCGAGCATGGAGGAACTAATAAAACAGCTGGTGCAGTCAAACCTCCACCTGCAGCAAGCCTTTACTGCACAGCAAGAGACAAACACACAGCAACGACGTGTGCATGAGGAAGCCATAAAGGCGCAGAGTGAAACCAACCTGCTGTTGGCGCAGGTTCACCAGAGAGCGGCTAAGGAGCAGCAACAGGTGAATCAGTCCCTGCAACAGCAGATACAAGCCTTGGCAGAAAGACAAGGGGTGACTCAGGGGTTGCAGACGGCACCCCGAGAGCTCGTGCAGAGCGCGCTCAGGAAAATGACGGCAGAGGATGACGTCGAGGCCTATCTGTGCACGTACGAGAGGATCGCTGAGAGGGAGCAATTACCCCAAGATCAGTGGGCGGACGTGCTGGCCCCCTTTCTGACGGGAAAACCCCAGAAGGCATACTTTGATTTACAGGTCCAGGATGCCAAAGTCTATACCAAGCTCCGGGGAGAGATCCTGGCTCGGCTCGGAGTAACCTTGGCTGTTCGGGCACAGCGTGTGTACTCCTGGGAGTACAACCCGAACAAACCTGCGCGGTCACAGATGTATGACCTGTTCCATCTGACAAGCAAGTGGCTGCAGCCGGAGGAGCTGACGTCCGCACAGATCGTCGAACGGGTGGTGTGTGACCGCTTCATACGTGCCCTGCCTGTGAGGATTCAACGCTGCCTAGGATACACCGATCCAAAAAGCGTGGATGAGCTGGTGTCCGTCGTGGAGCGTTTTACCGCCACAGAGGACTTCCTACAGGACTTGCATGCCCCAGGGAACCAGAGAAGACCATCAGCTGGTAAGACTGTTCCTATTACTAGGGGGGCGAGACTGTATGGCAAGGAGGGTGGCATGCTGTCAGAGCGCACCGGTAAACGGATGCCAAATCCCAAAAAGGACCCTACTACTAGGCCTCATGGCCATGTAGTCTGCTGGCGCTGCCAGGGCCTGGGACATGTGGCTTCTAACTGCCCTCTCCAAAATGAGCCCATGGATTGTGACTTGGGAAGGCGCAGGTCGTATTATGCCAGGCCTGCTTATGCTGCCCAAAGGGACAATATGGGTGACCGGCAGGTGTGCCCTGTCAGAGTGGAGGGTCATCCAGTAACGGCTCTCATGGACTCGGGGAGTCTAGTGACTTTAGTCCAAGCCAGTCTGGTACCTGCAGCTAAAATCCAGACCCGCTGCTTGGGAGTCATATGTATTCATGGGGACATTAAGGACTATCCCACGGCCGTGGTCACAGTGGAGACTCCCTGTGGGTCGGTGAGCCATGAAGTGGGTGTTGTACAAGAACTTGCACACCAAGTTATTGTGGGACGGGACTTTCCACTGTTCTGGAACACGTGGGAAAATAAGCAAAGCAGGGGGTGTAAGTCCTGTCATCCGTCTAATGTGTATAACCATGTCACATCAAATGCGGCCCCGAATACGGGTGACTTTCCTCTGGAGGTCCTGGCAGGGGACTCAGATGAAACTCCCCCTGAGATTGAATTCTCAAGTTTGCAAATCGCCAGGGGAAACTTTGGTACTGAGCAGTTAAGGGACCCTAACTTAGTGAATGCCTTTAAAAGTGTTAAGGTTATCAATGGCGTCATCCAAGACCCTGACACTGAGTTGGTGTATCCCCATTTTGCAGTCCAAAATGACCTCCTATATAGAGTAAAAAAGACTCCGACTGAGGTCATAGAGCAGCTGGTGGTGCCCCAATCGCATGTTCGCTTGGTATTGGAGCTAGGTCATTCCCATGTGCTGGGTGGGCACCTAGGGGTGGAAAAAACCCGGGAACATATCGAGTGGAATTTTTTCTGGCCAGGGATTTATAAAGCCATAGAGGACTTCTGCCAGTCCTGTCCCGAATGCCAAATTAATGCCCCACGGCCACAATTCCGTAATCCACTGGTTCCACTACCCATAATTGAGGTCCCGTTCGAACGTATCGCCATGGACCTAGTAGGCCAACTCCCAAAATCAGCAAGGGGTCACCAGCACATATTAGTCGTGCTGGATTATGCCACCCGATACCCAGAAGCCATCCCTCTTAGAAATACGTCATCCAAAGTCATTGCACGTGAGCTGTTTCAGATGTTCACAAGAAGCGGCATCCCTAAAGAGATCTTGACAGACCAGGGAATGCCCTTTATGTCAAAAATTACCAAAGAGCTGTGTCTGCTCCTGAACATCACCCATCTGCGTACGTCCGTGTACCATCCCCAGACGGATGGCCTGGTAGAACGGTTTAACCGAACTCTAAAAGGGATGCTTAAAAAGGTAGTGGACAAAGATGGGAAGGACTGGGACCGTTTGTTACCATACTTAATGTTTTCCATCCGAGAGGTCCCGCAGGCGTCCACGGGTTTCTCCCCATTTGAGCTACTGTATGGTAGGCATCCCAGGGGGCTAGTAGACATGGCTAAGGAAACCTGGGAACAGGAGCAAACCCCACACCGCAGTGTTATAGACCACATAGCGGACATGCAAGACAGGATTATGGCAGTTATGCCAATCGTAAAAGAACACATGCAGCAAGCTCAGGAAGCACAGGCCAGAATATACAATAGGTCTGCGAGGGTCAGGTCATTTAAACCAGGGGATCATGTGTTGGTTTTAGTGCCGATCGTAGAGAGCAAATTCCTCGCTAAGTGGCAAGGACCCTATGAGGTCAGGGAAAAAGTAAGTGAGGTAAATTATAAGGTGTACCAGCCGGGGAAAAGAAAGCCCCTACAAATTTACCATATCAACCTACTAAAACCCTGGAAGGACAGAGAGGTTCTTACAGCAGACAGGGTGGCCAAGAAAGTACCCAGCACTGAGTTACCCGAGGTCCGTATATCACAGTCATTGTCAGTAGTTCAGGTACAAGAGGTCAGAAAGTTCCTGCAGAGGAATAGAGAGACCTTCTCAGAATTACCAGGTAGGACAAATATTATTGAGCATGATATTGTGACAGACCATGGCCAAAAGGTGAGGCTGAGGCCGTATCGTGTGCCAGAAGCTCAGAGGAAGGCTATCTCAGAGGAGGTACAGAAAATGTTAGCTTTGGGAGTTATAGAGAGGTCAAAAAGTGGCTGGTCAAGTCCCATTGTCCTCATCCCTAAACCTGATGGCACTCTCAGGTTTTGTAACGACTTCCGGAGGTTAAATGAGGTGTCAAAGTTCGACGCCTATCCCATGCCAAGGGTGGACGAATTGATTGAACGGCTGGGCCCTGCAAGATATATTACTACCCTTAACCTGACCAAAGGTTACTGGCAGGTGCCACTTACCAAGGAGGCGAGAGAAAAAACGTCTTTTTCTACGCCTGATGGCCATTTTCAGTATGTAGTACTCCCTTTTGGCCTACATGGGGCCCCAGCCACTTTTCAAAGACTTATGGATATAATCCTACAGCCCCACAGAGCATATGCAGCGGCCTACTTAGATGATGTTGTAATTTTTAGCACAGACTGGGAATCGCATCTAAGTAAGGTCCAGGCAGTGGTAGACTCCATCCGGGAGGCTGGTATGACGGCAAACCCCAAAAAGTGTGCGATTGGTCTTGAGGAGGCTCGCTACTTGGGTTACAATATTGGACGTGGGGTTATTAAACCACAAATGGACAAAGTGGAGGCCATTAAAAACTGGCCACAACCAGTCTCAAAAAAGCAGGTGAGAGCTTTTCTAGGGATCGCTGGATATTATCGAAGGTTTGTCCCAAATTTTTGCCACCTATCGCAGCTCCCCTGACAGACCTTACAAAAGGGGCTTTAAATCCAATAGGGTAAAATGGGACGAAATGACAGAAGAAGCCGTCCAGCAATTAAAAGAGGTCTTATGTAAGAGGCCAGTGTTAATTGCGCCTGAACTTTAAAATGGGAGTTTCATAGTGCAGGCAGATGCCTCTAATGTTGGTCTAGGATCAGTCCTGTCACAGGTATTTAATGGTGAAGAACACCCAGTGGTCTACCTAAGCCGGAAGCTAACCTCGGCAGAGAAAAATTATGCCATAATTGAGAGGGAGTGCCTGGCTGTTAAGTGGGCAATTGAGTCCTTAAGGTACTACTTGTTGGGCAGACAATTCAGGCTGGTCACCGATCACTCACCTTTAAAATGGATGGCCCAGAATAAAGGCAAAAATGCTCGGGGTTACCAGGTGGTTTTCTTGCCTTACAGGACTACAAAGTTCTATGTGGAACATTGTCCTGGTTCTCAGCAAGGCAAATGCGACGCGTTGTCACGTGTCCATTGTCTGAAGGCACAGTGTGCTCCTCCCCACAGGTCCGAGCAGAGGGGGGGATATGTAAGGCCCCAAAGGGCAAGGTGGTAAACGGGGTATACATAGGCCCCAGAGTTCTCGCTCAGGTATGGGGAGTAATACAGGTCACCGAGAGACCTGGCCTCGGTGAGGTAGAAGGCCGGTCACTTAGTTTGTGTCAGCTGCAGTAGGCGGTTGGCACATGTTTTCCAAAGTAGTTTAGCTGTGGAAACACAGCTTAGTCCGGTCCGGCTTTTAACCGGGGAGCAGTCAAAGAGTTGGGTGGGTGGCTGCTCCCCCAGGTTCCAGTGCCAGGGTTTCGTCTGGCTGTATAAGTCAGCTAGTCAGCTGAATGTGGGGGTGTCCGCAGTTACAGGCCAGGAAGCTAGGCCTGAGAGACCACACCACAAGCGCCAACTACCAGACAGTAGTAAGGACGACTTTTGTTTAGTTAGTGCTCGGACGAGCAAGAGTTTATTTTGTATATCATTTGTACGGACGGACGTTTGGCTACCATTCGCACAATAAACGCCGGATAAGAACCGGGCTTCTGCTACAAGCTGTCTGTGTCTCCATTTGCCCTGGGACCTCGCTGTACCACCGAGCTTACCCCCTTACAATATATATATATATATATGTATGACTATGACTTTTGAATGGCAAATCCAGACGCATTACTGCTGGAATAGGCAGACCAATTTAAAAGTGGTTTACCTGAGCCAGAAGTGTCGCTTTGTAGATAGAAAAGAGCTAAATCTATGACCCGCAGTAGAACAGGTTCATAGATTCAGGCGCATTCTACACTACTAATGCATGCAAAACAAACGGCGCCTGGGCACCAAAAATCATACATGTCGCCCTGAGAACAGATATTTTAAAACATCCGAGCAGATTTATCAACCGTCCCACAATATAGCTCCTTAAGGAATATGCAAAAAGATGTGACCCTGCAGACAATATATGGAGCTGGATGTTTGGGCACATGCTTGGTACAAACTACAATCTGCATCTTCTGGCAGTTTCCATGTTTCCAGTATATCTTATTAGTTTGTCACCAGCATTCTATATAATAAGGCGGATCTCAGACCGATCAGCGCAGGTTAAGGTGTTCTGTGCTGCCATCTTGTGGTCTTGAAAGATCATGAACAGGGAAAGGGGGATGATTTTGTAGAGAGAGATTAGTTAATTGGGGGCAGACTGAAGCATATTGCAAATTCTTTCCCAATCTTTCATGTTGGTTTGTTAGGGGGATAAGGCTAATTTCACATAACAGTATATGAATAAGGGGGCATTTCAGCATATTGCAGATGAAAATCCCAGTCCAGGAGTGTAGGGGTCCGCCAAATTACAGTTTTCTCAGGACACAATATTTGCACCATACAATGGTCTTTCCTGGGACATTGTATTTTGAAACCACCCTCACCATACAATGTCCCAGACACTGCTGATCTGCGGCTCATTTGACTGATGGAAGATCTAACCTATTATGAACCTATTATGAACATTTTACTTGTAAAACCTCTGTATGAGTGCAGTGCATGCAGTGATTGGCGGTCTAGTAGTGGCTCTATACAGTACAGTGCGGTACTACATGTCCTGTACTGCTCTTACATGTATTAGTGAGGTGCATGCAATGATTGGCGGTCTAGTAGCACTTCTATATAGTACAGTGCAGTACTACATGTCCTGTACTGCTCTTACATGTATTAGTGAGGTGCATGCATTGATTGGTGGTCTAGGAGCGCCTCCGTAATGCTCTTATATGTATTAGTGAGGTGCAGGCAGTGATTGGTGGTCTAGTAGCGCCCCTCTACAGTACAGTGCAAAACTACAAGTCCAGTACTGATCTTACATGTATCAGAGAGGTGCATTCAGTGATTGGCTGTCTATAGCGTCTCTCAACAAAACAGTGCGGAACTCCATGACCAGTACTGCTCTTACATGTATTAGTGAGGTGCATGCAGGGATTGGCGGTCTATAGCGTCTCTCTACAGTACAGTGCGTACTACATGTCCTGTACTGTTCTTACATGTATCAGAGAGGTGCATGCAGTGATTGGTGGTCTAGTAGTGCCTCTCTACAGTACAGTGTGGTACTACATGTTCTGTACTGCTCTTACATGTATTAGTGAGGTGCATGCAGTGATTGGTGGTCTATAGCCTCTCTACAGTACAGTGCGGTACTACATGTCCTGTACTGCTCTTACATGTATTAGTGAGGTGCATGCAGTGATTGGCGGTCTATAGCACCTCTCCACAGTACAGTGCGGTACTACATGTCCTGTACTGCTCTTACATCTATTATTGCAGTGCATGCGGTGTTTGTCATCCCAGTGTGCAGTTCCACCTTAACCCTCAGATAGCATACCTGCTACATTGCAATTATGTTTGATCTCTCCGTTGCTCCCTATGTCTAATCACTTGCATGCTCATGTCCCCTTTACACCAACCAAAACAAAGCTCCAAAACCCATCCTTTTCTTCCCCTGGCAAAGGCCAGAACGCTCAATGTTGCCCTGATCCATTCTCTTCTTGATTACTGTAACTCCTACTAATTGCCCATCCACTAAACAACACTAAAGTGATCACTCTCATCCACAGAGTTCTCCATGGTGCTGCTCCATCAGACATCCCCTCCCTCATCTCTGTCCAACACCGTCTACACAGTTTACATTCTGCAAATGATCTTTAACTAAACTCCTCCATGATCGAATCCTTCAACTATCCATTTGCTGGTGATACTTGTCAAAGACCCCCCTACATCAAAGGATGAAATGCTGCCAATTTTATCTGTTTGCTATCTTGGGCACAATATAAGTAGGTTTTTCTGCCCAGGATGTCATAAGTTTGTATGTCTCAATGCAGGGATGTAACTAGAATTCATTGGGCCAATAGCAAAATGAGATGGGGCTGATATGTGCCAAGCAGGTTGGTGTATTTAGTGGTGAAATTCCAAGGGTGTCAGGGAGGTCATTCCCACATTTCGGTCCGGGGTTTACTGGACCTCTTTAAAGCCTGCTGCTCCAGACATCAGGTGTGGAGAGTGAACCTGATCAAGCATTTGGTGCAGGCCAATGCAGTCCAGCAGGAAACTAACTGTTACTGCAACAGATTACCGTCCTGCGAAAAAGTGTTCCTGCTCAACCAAATGGAGGAGCTAAATGGGACTTTGTGTATAAAAAAGGCTATGCAATGCACCCTGCAAAAGATGACCCCAGATGATGATGTAGAGACTTATCTTGCGGTTTTTGAGAGACCTGTTGAAAGGGAGGAACTTACTGTGGCTCTATGGACTGAGGTTCTGGCACCTTATGTGATTGAAGACCCACAAAAAGATCTGACTGCAGAGCAAGCCAGAGACTATGACCTCTTTAATGCTGAGATTATGGCCCGACTGGGAGTCACTTTAGAAATGCGCACTCATAGAGTCCATGATTGGCAGTTTGAGAAACAACAGCCGCCCCGCTCTACAGGTGTTTGACCTGCTACACCTTGTGTGCAAGTGGCTGCAACCAGAGGTCCCTCAGTCAAGGTGGACCGGATCGATATGGATCATTACGCGAGTGGACCTCCTTGAGACATTCACCGCTGGGTTGCCCAGGGAGATCCCAAAATGATGGATCAGCTGATTGCTCTCATGAAGCGGTTTACAACTAAAGAGACCTACTATGGGCCTGAAAGTAAACCTCAGCAGTTCGTGGGGTGCTCAGAGGATCGCCTTCAGAGGTGAAGCAGTACACTCTTCAGCTCTCCAAGAGAGTTATGCCAGCAGACCAGGTCAAGGTGGTCTACCTAGAGGAGAGAGGTTGGTTGACCCAGAAAAGGTACCCTTTAAAGTCCCACTGGATGGCAGAGCCAAGGTGCGTTGTTAGAGGTATCAGCAACTGGGACATATTGCAGCGCACTGTCCTCAACAAGAGGAGTCCATGGAGCGTGGTGCCACCTGTCGTCTCTCCACGTTTGCCCGCTCAGTCTGCAGCGCTCTGTCCCTGCGGGAACGATGTCAATAGGAGTGCCAACTCTTGGTGAATGGTGTCAGTGTGGTAGCCCTATTGGACTCTGGAAGTCTGGTCACCCTCTTACGAGCTGCCATTCCCATGTCCTGGTAACCCAAGAAAAGCGGGTGGGGATTATATGCATTCATGGGGATACTAAGCACTACCAACTTGCCAAAGTGACTGTAGAGAGTGGCTGCTGGACTGTGAACCATGAGGTGGGGGTGGTAAGAGACTTGTTACAACCCCCTGTTATGGGACAAGACTTTCGTTTATCCTGGGAACCCTGATCGTAACCCCAAGGTGCCTCTAAGCATGTCATGTGTCCTAAGACACTCTGTCCAATTCACCTTGCTGAGGATGTCCAAGATGAGGCGTAAGGGGTGACCGTTGATGTCCCTGATAGTTGTCCATTAACAGTGTTGGTTGGAGCGGAGAATGACCCTTCTACTTCTGAGCAAAATCTTCCTGACCTAGAGGTGTCACGAGAGAACTACAGATGCTCAGTTGTGAGATCTCACCCTGAAACATGCATGGGACAGTGTAACTGTACTGAACGAACTACCTCAAGAGCCCAATGCTGAAAAAAGGTTTTTACACTTTGCGGTAAATAATAATTTGTTGTATCGTATCAAAAAGGTGCAGGAAGAAGTGGTAGAACAATAGTTGGTGTCTGTGCCTTATAGGAGGGTGGTCCTTAATATGGCTCACACACATCTGCTAGTGCAGACAAAACACAGGAGAGAGTCCTCCAAAGATTTCATTGGCCCGGCTGTTATCAAGAAATTAATAATTATTGCAAGTCCTGCCCAACTTGTCAGTTGACGGCTTCTATGCCTCATTTCCGAAGCCCTTGGTTCCCCTACCAATAATAGAGGTTCAATTCGAATGAACAGCAATGGATTTGGTAGGAACCTTGGTCAAGTCTGCCTGGGGCCACCAATATATTTTGGTAGTGCTTGATTACACCACCAGGTACCCTGATGCCATTCCACTGCGAAATACCTCCTCAAAGTGTATTACACAGAAGTTGTTTCACATTTTCTCTAGAACTTGCCTACCAAAGGAAATACTAGGGTACACCTTCCCTGTCCAGAATGATGAAGGACTTGTGCAAACTTCTGGTTCAATAGAATCCTGAAGGGAAGGTGGTAGAAAAGGATGGGAGGGACTGGGATTGTCTGCAATCCTACCTCATGTTCTCCATCCGAGAAGTCCCTCAGTCCTCTACAAGCTTCTACCCATTCAAGTTACTATATGGGAGACACCCCAGGGGTTTGCTGGATATCGCCAAGAAAATGCGGGAGAATGAGGCCAACCCCTACAAAAACACTATAGAACATGTGGTCCAAATGCAGAATTGCATTAGCAGTGTTAGGCCCATTGTGAGTGAACACATGCTAAGGGCCCAAGAGTCCCAGAGTCAGGTATACAAAAGGGCAGCTAGGGGAAGACGGTTTAACCCTGGTGATCGTATATTGGTACTTGTTCCCACAGAGATTATGTTCCTGGCGAAGTAGCAAGGTCTTTAGGAAGTGGTGGAGAAGGTTGGAGAGATAAATTATAAGATCCATCAGTCTGAGAAAAGAAAACCTATCCAACTGTACCATATACACTTAATTAAGCCTTGGCATGAAAGAGAATCCCAAGTCATAGTCCTGACCACCCAAGTGGAAGCCCCCTCTGATATTGAGAAGGTTAATATAAGTGATACCCTATCCAAACCTCAAAAATAAGAAACTTGGGAGTTTCTACAGCGGAATAGGGATATCTTCACCAACCTTCCAGGCACTACAGGTTTGGTTCAACATGAGGTTTTTACTGACCCTCAATAAAAATACACATTAAGGCATACAGAATTCCAGAGGCTCAGAGACAGGTGATCTCTAATGAATTGAGGAGCATGTTAGCCCTAGAGGTTATTGAAGAGTCCAATAGCGGTTGGTCCAGCCCTATTGTGATAGTGCCTATGCCAAATGGGTCCTGGCGGTTCTGTAACGATTTTCGCCGGTTCAATTAAGTTTCTATTTGGGATTCCTACCCAATGCCCAGGGTAGATGAGCTAATCGAAAGGTCGGGGCCAGCCAAATACATTACCACCCTGGACTTAACAAAAGTTTACTGGCAGATTCCCCTGTCAGAGGAGGCAAAGGAGAAAACTGCCTTCTCAATCCCAGATGGGCTCTTTCAGTAGACTAGGATGTCCTTTGGGTTGCAAGGTGCACCAGCTACATTCCAGAGAGCAATGGATAGGGTTTTAAAGCCTCATACCAGGTATGCAGCCGCCTAACTAGACGATTTTGTGGTGTTTAGTACTGACTGAGAATCCCATCTGAGTAAAGTACAAGCAGTACTTGGATCACTAAGGAAAGCTGAGATTACTGCTAACCCCGAGAAATGTGCCATTGGGTTAGAAGAGGTGAAATATTTGGGGTATACTGTAGGAAAGGGCACAATAAGACCTCAGATAAACAAGGTAGAGGCAATTCAGAACTGGCCACAACCTCTGGCAAGAAAACAAGTAAGGACGTTCCAGGGGATTGTTGGCTACTACTATAGGTCTGTGCCAAATTTTGCCTCCATAGCTGCACCATTGACGGATCTAACAAAAGGGAAAAAGGTGGTGATGGTTCAGTGGTCTGAGGAAGCGAAAAAGTCATTTCAGGCCCTAAGAAAAGCCCTGTGCAGTGAGCCAGTGTTAGTGGCACTGGACTTTTTCAGAGAATTTATTGTTCAGACCGATGCCTCAGAGGTTGGTTTGGGGGCAGTAATGTTGTAGGAGGGGAATGGGGAAGAGCACCCCATTACACATGGGGTTTCACATCTTGTGAAATAAATTATTGTATTGTGGAAAGGAAATGTCTGGCCATAAAGTGGGCTCTGGACTCGTTGTGGGAATATCTGGTTAGTAGAAAGTTCAGGTTGGTGTCGGACCATGCCCCCTTACAGTGGATGTATAGAAATAGAGGCAATAATGCCAGGGTGAAAAGGTGGTTCCTCGCATTGCGGGACTTTAAGTTTGTGGTAGAGCACAGGGCAGGGGAACAGCGTATAAATGCAGATCTCCTGTTATGTGTCCACTGTTTAATAGGTTGAAGTGCCCAGTCCCCTGGCCTTATGCATAGGTGGGGGGGGGGGGGGATATGTAAGCAACAAGCAGGATATATAGTAGCGGGCAGTTCTGTGCTATGCAGGTTGCTGTATTCAGTGGAGAAGTTTCAGGGATGTCAGGGAGGTCATTCCTATATTCCGGTCCGGGCTTTACTGGACCTCTTGAGACCTTTAAAGCCTGCTGCTCCAGACATCAGAGAGGGAAGCTGATGGTTCAGGAGCAAGAGAAAGGTGCCCTGGAACAGGACAGAGACAGACTTGCTGGTCTGCACATGGAGAACCACTACACAGTCATGTAAGAACTTTCTTTATAAATGATTAAGCTGGAGTCAAGCCTTTTGTGTTGGAGTTAAAATGGCTGCTGTGAAGCCTCCTTATGACCTGTTTTGTTCTTCTTTGTTTTTTTCTGCCATTTTTAATAAACCCTTCAATTTTTGCACCAAAATTCTGTTTGTCTATCGTTTGTGAAGCTAATTCCAATAATATATATACCTCCACCACTCAATCTCTGCTCCTCACAGGATCTTCTTTTCTGCTTTCTATGTGTTAGCTCCTCACATAACCGTCTCCAAGATTTCTCTCGTCCTTCCCCCACACTCTGGAACTCACTGCCCCAACACATCAGACTCTCCACCACCTTTACTACTTTCAGATGCAATCTGAAAGCCCATCTCTTCAGAATCGCCTATAACCTTCAATAACCCTGCGGCCATTACACCATCATACCAACATCTCCGTCCCTCATCTTCTGTCTCCCTCTTCTTCATTGTAGATTGTAAGCTCTCACGGGCAGGGTCCTCTCTCCTTCCATATCATTGCGTTACTTAGTGTTATTTGTCTTATATTTGTGTTATACCTGAACCCTTTGGCTTGTCCGGCGCCCTGGTATTAATGACACTGTAAAATAAATAATAATATATATCAGAGAACCTACGTAGTAATGCTGAAGAGCAGAAAGCCACCAACTACTTATTAACTACAAAAATGAACAATGTTCATGCATTTAGGGGCCACTCAGCCTCTGGGCCCCATGGCGGCTGCTATGGCAATAGTTACACCCATGTCTCAATGGCTGCCTGTGTTAATCCGTCTCTCTGTGCCCATTTGTTTCTTTGTGTCCCCGTGTCTCTCTGTGTCTCTCCATGTGAATAGGCCAATGAACACCCCATGTGGGAATGAGAGTAAGGCCATGACACACGGCTTATTTGGGCACGTATTTCAGCCCGTAATTCGCGGCGTACTGCGCAAATTACGGGCTGAAAACGTAACAGTCATTAGGGTAATCCACAGTTCTCATAGAGAACTATGGATTACGTCTCCTCTCCCTGCTCGGTGAATCCGCCGCGGGGGGAGAGAAGTGACATGTCACTTTCTAGAGGCGTATACGTGCCGCCAGTAATGATAGTATACGGGCCGGCGTGGTGCCGGCCCCCCGCTCCCGCCCATACGGCGTAATTGCGGGGTGTAATTACGCCCTGCAATTAAGCCGTGTGAACATAGCCTAACAGGCCATATATCCGTGATCCAGGACTTTCTACAAACAACACTACGGGAATACACAAAGCCCAAACCCATTACAGCTGATGTGTTTGATTGTCCTTGATTTCCCAGTCCATGTCAGTGTAAAGGTACTGTTACTGAATGTAAACCATTACACCAAGACCAATATTTCCTCCATACAGTGACACTATAGTAGTAGATACCAGGTACACAGGTGCTTTGCAAAGAGTTTACTCACATTTAGGGCCTCACAGGTGACTTCTTGTCTGATGAGTCGTTCACTTTCCCTTTTCTTCTCTATTTGGTCCAGACCTCCATGATGACTTCCTCCGTCCACAATTCATCCCTGTAGAATTTACAACACAAACACCTGAGACTCCTCACTTTTTTATCATTTTCCCAACTGAGGGCCCCCTCCCCCCATGTACAAACTCCATATCTATAATGGTCCAAATAGTAATAATTAACCCCCGTAATTATGGGCCCCCCAATCAGTATATAGGTAAAATGGGGCCCCTGGCCAGTAGCTAAGTAGCTTAGGGAGACGTAGGTAGCGTAGGGCCCGGTGTAGGTAGCTTAGGGCCCCCTGTAGTTTTAGAGTCCCCTCTTTTAGTTCTAGGGCCCCCTCTTTAGTGGTAGGGCCCCCTCTTTAGTGGTAAGGCCCCACTTTAGTGTAGGCCCCCCATGGGGACCCCCCTTTAGTGGTAGGGCTCCCTCCTTTAGTGGTAGGGCTCCCTCCTTTAGTGGTAGGGCCCACACCTTTAGTAGTAGGGCCCCCTCCTTTAGTGGTAGGGCTCCCTCCTTTAGTGGTAGGGCTCCCTCCTTTAGTGGTAGGGCTCCTCCTTTAGTGGTAGGGACCCCTCTTTAGTGGTAGGGACCCTTCTTTAGTGGTAGGACTACCTCTTTAATGGTAGGGCCCCCTCTTTAGTGGTAGGGCCCCTCTTTAGTGGTAGGGTCCCCTCCGGCCCCCACAGCTCATTACCTACCCGGCCGCGCTCCCCCGGCGTCTCCGTCTGCTCCGGGTCGAGGACATGAAGCTTGGCAGGCATCGCGATGACGTCACTCGCATCGCGCTGCCTGCCAGCTATGTACGGCAGGGAGCGCACAGCTCTCCCTGCTTCGCCATTCATCTTAATTGTATGCGCGTCGCACGGACGTGCATATAATTAAGAGAGAGCCTCTGTGAAGCAAGGGGGCGGAGCCTGCACCGGCGGCGGGCCCCCCCTTGCCTCACATACCGGCCTTGCCCGGTAGAGCAGTAACGGTTGTACTGCCCTATCAGCTGCCCTGGCAGGAGGTAGGAAATGAGATCGTGGCAAAACCCCTTTAAGGGGTTAAAGCCTAAACTGCAGGACACCTGGTAACCTAACCTATTTCAGTCACACATGTGATATGGGATGGATTCACAGTTTGACACTAAAATGCCCTTTAAACAGCATCACTTTTCCATGGATGGTGGCCAGGACTCAGGCGTCAGCTTTGGAGCACAAATACAACCTTCACTGAGTTCAATCAAGAGTAAAAGCTAAACAGGGCTCCATCCCTGGAACTCGGAGGTCGAGATGTTTTTCAGTTCAGTAAAATGAAAAAGATTGGGCTGTTAGAAAAATGTGTGATCCAAGGACTCTTGAATTCCTTCCAAAAATATTCAATAATGCTATGGACTGAGCTGAAGATCAAGTTTCCTTTCCATGGAGGACTAGTCAACAAAACGTCCCCAGGAATATTGCCATCTGTAAGCGGCCAAAGAAAGAAGCATCGTTACAAGAGCATTAATCCAACGGAGTATTCCTGAGACTACTGAGCAGTAAGGACCTATTCAATAATAGCCTTCTTCATGCTGATCTGTACACACTGGGGCAGATTTATCATTGCTAATTCTTAGACAGTGTAAAGTTATACTAGACCAGTGGTCTGCAAACTGCGGCCCTCCAGCTGTTGGGAAACTACAACTCCCATCATGCCCACTGATGTAGATTATATAAATGCATGACGGGAGTTGTAGTTTCCCAACAGCTGGAGGGCCGCACTTTGCAGAGCACTGGACTAAACAGTCTTGCGCCGTATGTATCATAGTGTTGATAAATCTGGCACGGGCTAGAACTGTCTAGTCTAACTTTACACCATTTTAAAGTTGGCTTACTTTATGCCACGAATTTCACCAAAATTTTAGCACATTTTTGGCATGCCTCATTTCATACTAACGCACGCCTCTTTTCTCAAAGCCACGTCCCTTTTTTGGACGAGGCACAGAAGTGTTTAGAGACTGTCTAAAGAACATCATAAATGTAGTGAAAAGCATTCATGCCATTATTTTTGGCGCAAATTGTGCCACAATTCAGTTAACATCAAATTAGGGCTAAGCTTTTTTAACGGTTAGCTTATCTGTCTCTGACATTTCTAATGAGGCATCACTTCTGGTCCATCAGTGGTAGACTGGATACTACATACAGCTATCCTAATTCCTTATCTTTGGAAATATCCTGCTTTTCCTAATATCTCTGTTCCCCTGAAGAACCGCTATTGAAAGCCGGGGAAACGCGTTGGCACACAGAATTTTTATTATTTTAATACAAGGTCATATAACGAGGAGCGTGGGCGCCCTTTTCAGGGCAGGTCTTCCACAGTTGAGGTAGGGCATTGTAGGGTCTGCGTAAGACCACTTCCCTGCAACCTGACTGGACTATAGATACAGAAGGGAAGAAATACAATCCCAATGACCATCCTGTATCGTTTAAGGGTCATGTGAGTCATTATTTATGTCATTCCTCCTGTATGTACATATATACTTTGCTGGCTTGTCCACATATATTTGATGTATTGGTGAATATTTATATGTTCCTATATATATATATACATATATATATATATATATATATATATATATAAAGTAAAAGTTACATTTTAACCTTTTCTAATTTTTCAGTGAACTATATTTTCTCAAAAGGCTATTCAACTCTCATGCACATGAGTCATGGTCCAGGCTGGACTATTTCTTGGCAAACTCTAAGATGGTGGGCAGAGTGGAATCGGTAGATATAGGGGAATTAGTGATTTCTGACCATGCGCCTGTGGTGATCTCTTTGCATGAGTCCTTCCCAAGAGGCACTGACTTTATTTGGAAATTCCCTTCATCCCTGTTGGGAGATGATCAATTTAAAGACCTTCTCGTTCAGTGGTGCGGAGAGTATGAAAGGGACAACGAGGTGCATAAACAGTCACCTACTTTGTTCTGGGATGCAGGAAAGGCTGTATTACGGGGTAGAATCATGTCATACATGGCAGCTAAAAAAAGAACGTTGCGGCAATCCTTATGCAAGGCCGCCGCCGCTGCTTTGAGAGAGGCGTACACCACATTTCTATCGGTCTCTTCGGTAGAAAACAAGGAAAGGTGGATCTCGGCCAGGGAGGCTTTTGAATTACAACAAAGAGAGAGGAATCCTTGCGTTATGATCAGTTTAGGGTGTCCCTTTTCAAGTTTGGGAACAAAGCAGGAAAATTGCTTGCGAATTTGGCTAAGGGGAAAAGGGGGGTCACAAACATTATGGGGCTTAAGTCCAGGGAGGGAGATTTGGTTAGGGATCCCAAGAGGGTTCATGGCATGTTACGTGACTATTACCATGATCTTTACACACAAACCGATTTTGACATCACAAAAGGGAAAGACTTTCTACAACAGATATCTATGCCCACTGTTTCACAACAGGATAGAGACTTTGTCAACGCAGAAGTGGGGGAAGAAGAGTTGGTTGGGGTCATTAAAAGCCTTCCACCCAACAAGACCCCGGGCCCAGATGGGCTACAAGGAGAAATTTACAAAGTTCTTCAGGGAGCGTGCCTACATTCATTAAAACAAGTATTTGGGGATATAATTAGAAGGAAAACTATGCTACAGTCCGGGGATACAGCATACATAAAAGTATTACACAAGAAGGGAAAGGATCCGACCGCCCCAGCATCTTATCGGCCCATTTCCCTGATCAATCAGGATGTTAAGATCTTCTCAAAAGTCCTGGCTAACAGACTGGCTGTATTAATGCCGAAAATCATCGGGGAACATCAAATGGGTTTTTTCCATGGACGATCAGGGGTCAAAAATATTAGGACAGTGCTTTCGGTGCTGGAGTCGGTGGAAAAAAGTTAGGACCACGTACTCCAGCGCTGTTGGCGATCGAGGCGGAAAAAGCGTTCGATAACGTTAATTGGAAGTGGTTGGGGTTAGTCCTGGACAAGATAGGAATCAAGGGAGATTTTCGATATTATCTGGAAGCCATGTATGGGTCCACTCAGGCGAAGGTCAATACCCCCGGTTTTCTATCAGCTCCAATATATTTACAGAAAGAAACAAGACAGGGTTGTTCCCTAATATAGCATTGGAACCGCTGGCGATTCATCTGATTAGTTCCTCACTTTACCAAGGGATAAGGGTGGGTAGGATGGAACAGAAACTGGTATGCTTTGCGGATGACTTACTATTGTTTCTAGATGACCCGAATAGAAAGTGGAAAGGATTCTTAAGGCACTAGAAGATTTTGGGACATTTTCTGGGTTCTGAGTTAATGGGGGAAAATGCCAACTGTTAGGCTATGTTCACACGGCTGATTTCAGAACTGATTCACATCGGATTTCCGACGTAAATACGTTCCGAAATCAGTTGCAAATCAGTTGCAAATAAGCTTCACTAAGTGTGGCACGTATTTGTAACTGACTTCCTGACGGATTCACCATCCCCATTCATTATAGGTGGTGAATCCGTCCGGAAATAATTGACATGCACATTGTTTTTGCGGCCGGATTGCGGCCGCAATCCGCGGCCGCAATCCGGAACGTAAATAAGTGTCGTCTGAACGACGACACGCATTTCCCATTAAAATCAATGTAAAACGGCCAGTTACTTGTTTGTAACTGATTTCGCAACGGATTTGCGGCCGTAAATACGGCTGCAAATCCGTTGCGAAATAAGCCGTGTGAACATGGCCTTACAGTTGGGCTCACGAGCCGAAGCCTTGCACAAGGCTTTGGGGTTGGAGGTGGCCAAATCGCACATTACCTAATTAGGGATCAAAATCGGTTTTAGATTAGCCATGACTTATAACCTGAATTATATGCCCCTATTCACAAAAATAAAGTCTGAATTGGACAGGTGGATGGGTCTCCTCCTCTCGGTAATGGGTAGAATTCAGCTTATAAAGATAAGCTTTGCCAGGCTACCGTACCCACTCCAAAATATTCCTATTTTGATTAAACACAAGGATGTCAATTCCCTTCGAACCTTGTTTGTTCAATTTATATGGCAGGGTAAACAACTGAGAGAAGGATACAAAAAATTGACAGTTGTGCGAGGACAGGGTGGCGCGCAGCTGCCAAACATCAGGCTTTATAATTTGTCTGCAATGTGGCACCATATCAGAGACTAGCTTACGGAATCAAATTATTTCTCAAATGTAAGTCTGAAATCTCAGTTGGCAGCACCTTGGTCTTTGCCGGCTTTGCTCCATCTCCCCTATAAAGATCACCCCCAGGAGATAAAGCAGAGTATCATCTTAAGGGACACGCTTGCTACGTGGAGACACGTATGAAAGATTTTTGGGAGACCCATGCATCTCTCACCTTTCTTTCCATTGTGGGAAACACCTTCATTTCGAGCAGGCATGGAGAATGCCCTTTTTCACAAATGGAAGAAAAAAGGCATTACACATTTAAGTGATATTATGTCAAGTAGGGAGGGTGAGTTTTTCATTTTTCAGAACATTTTTCAGAACAACAATTTGAGATGTATTTGGGCTGCTTTCAACTTTAATGCAATTCAGTATATACAACAAAAGGCAGCACAGCACAGGTGTTGCTGGGACCTGTGGTCCTCCAAGCAGGATTTCTTGCTTAATTATTTATTCTTCTTGACAACTCATTCATTTTAGTAGTGTACTGCTGTAAGGGGAGAACTATAGCACATAACAAGCATTCCGCGCTCCACTTCGACTTCTCCGCTCAGATAGACCACTTTGAACTAGTTCTGCCTGTCGGAGCTTTAAGGCGCTGTAATGCGCCTCACTTAGCAGACCGGCATTCATACATGCGCCGGAGAATTCGGATCTGGTGCGTCCCGCCCCAGAACGCCCACAGCGCGCCCGCAGCACGCCCCTTCATGTTAGGCGCTTTCCAAAGTGGCGAACACTGCGCCTAACATCGCATTTGAGCGTCCGACAGCGGAGTCAGACCAGTGAGGCGCAGTGTACGCCTGAAAACCGCCAGAAAGCCCCTTCATACATGTCGCCCTATATGTTTAAATGACCTTGATGTTCCATATTTTTAACAAAATGTAAATTGGATAGATATTTTGCACTATTGCTATTATGGTTACTGTATTGCTCTCCTTTTGTGAAATAAAAATATTTCATGATCAGTGATAGATGAGTGACATAAGACCGGAAGTATTTTCCAAGTGCTTTGGAGAGGTAAGTTAACCATTAAAACCCCGTAAGACGCCCTAACCCCAACTAATGGTTTTGATTAGAGAAAAAATGTGTTTTTGGGATGTCTGGAATGTGAATTATTTTCACAAGTATGGTCAAAACATTGCTGATAACTATACAGATGGAGAGAAGCTGAGCTCTGTGATTTAGGGGTAATATAGGGAAGGCTGAGCTCTGTGATTTTATTGGGTTTATGATAGAGGAAGGGCTGAGTTTTTTGGATTAAGGGTATATGATAAAGGGGAGGAGCTGAGCTCTGTGTATTAGGGTTATATGATAGAGAGAGGGCTGAGCTCGTGATATATAGGTTTATATGATAGGAGAGAAGCTGAGCTCTGTGATATATAGGGTTATATGATAGAGGGAGAGGAGCTGAGCTCTGCGATATATAGGGTTATATGATAGAGGGAGGGATGAGCTCTGTGATATATAGGGTTATATGATAGAGGATAGTAGCTTAGTTATGTGATATATAGGGTTTTATGATAGAGGGAGTGAAGCTGAGTGTGGTGATATACCGTATAGGGTTATATGTTCGAGGAAGAGAAGCTGTGCTCTGTGACATATAGGGTTATATGATAGAGGAGAAAAGCTGAGCTCTGTGATATATAGGGTTTTTATGATTTGAGGGGAGGAGCTGAGTTCTGTGATATTAAAAGGGTTATATGATAGAGGAGAGGGAGCTGAGCTCTGTGATATATAGGGTTATTTGATAGAGGGAGAGGAGTGAGCTCTGTGATATATGAGTTTATAGATAGAGGAGGAAGCTGAGCTCTGTGATTATAGGGTTATATGGTAGAGGAGAGGAGCTGGCTCTGTGTATATAGAGTTATATGGTAGAGGAGAGAAGCTGAGCTCTGTGATATATAGGGTTATATGATAGGGGAGAGAAGCTGTGTTCTGTGATATATAGGGTTATATGATAGAGGGTGATTTGCTGAGCTCTGTGATATATAGGGTTTTATGATAGAGGGAAATAAGCTGAGTTCTGTGATATATAGGGTTATATGATAGAGGAGAGAAGCTGAGCTCTGTGATATATAGGGTTATATGATAGAGGGAGAGGAGCTGAGTTCTGTGATATATAGAGTTATATGATAGAGGAGAGGAGCTGAGCTCTGTGGTATATAGAGTTATATGATAGAGGAGAGGAGCTGAGCTCTGTGAGATATAGAGTTATATGATAGAGGAGAGGAGCTGAGCTCTGTGATAAATAGGGTTATATTTATTTGAGGAGCTGAGCTCTGTGATATATAGGGGTTTTTATGATAGAGAAGAGAAGCTGGGGCTCTGTGATATCTAGGTTTATATTATAGAGGAGAGGAGCTGAGTTCTGAGATATATAGGGTTATATGATAGAGGAGAGAAGCTGAGCTCTGTGATATATAGAGTTGAGCTCTGTTGTGCTGAATAAACATATTTCTTGCAATCTGCAGCCACCCATTGGAACACTGAAATCAAATTGCTGGAAGTGCCACGGCGATAGTGTCTTCTGTCACTTTATAGAATCACTGGGACCAGTGTCGGACTGGGGAGTCTGGGGCATACAGGGGAGTTGATCTTGGGGGGTTGGGGGGCCCACCCTAACTGTACATGAAAATAATTACCGTCTCTCGGACATAAAACGCGACCATTTTACACATAATACAGTGTTCAAAACAGACTGTATGGTGTAGTACAATAGTAAGAGAGTCACAAATCAGTGCTAATCTCACCATATGTCAAGTCTAGCATATCATAGACACAGGGCTAATGTAGCTCCACCATTCATCCCCCTCCACCCACATACAATATCCCCACTCCACCCAAATACAATATCCCCCTCCACCCACATACAATAACCCCCTCCACCCAAATACAATATCCCTCCACCCACATAACAATACCCCTCCACGCAGCATAACACAAAATCCCCTCCACCCACATACAATATCCCCCTCCACCCACATACAACATCCCCCTCCACCCACATACAATATCCCCCCTCCACCCACATACAATATCCCCTCCACCCACATACAATATCCCCTCCACCCACATACAATATCCCCCTCCACCCACATACCATAACCCCCTCCACCCACATACAATAACCCCTCCCACCCCATCATAACTAATATCTCCCTCCAACCACATAACAATATCCCCCTCCACCCGCATACAATATATCCCCCTCCACACCAGCATATAATAATCCCCCTCCACCCACATACACATATCCCCCTCCAAAAGTCCCCGCAACAATATCCCCCTCCAACCCACATACAATATCCCCTTCCACCCACATACAATTTCCCCCGCCACTTTCCCTGGTCACCAACCCTCACCACCTTCTAAAATAAACACCAGCAAGAAAGTAAAAGTCTACTCCCTATCACAGGTTCAATCAGGGACAACACATTACGCTGGCATTATAACCGGTGCGTTATAACCACAACACCGCCATATAGAGACCACATAGAGCCTATACACCGGCTCAAGGTATAACCTACAACACCTCCATATGGAGACACATAGAGGTCAGACACCAGCTCAGGTATAACCTACAACACCGCCATATAAGAGACCACACATAAGAGGTCAGACACAGCTCAGGAAGAACCTACAACACCGCCAATAGAGACCCACATAGAGGGTCAGACACCAGCTCAGGTATAACCTACAACACTCGCCATAGAACCACATAGAGTCCTACACCAGCTCAGGTATAACCTAAAACACCGCCATATAGAGACCCCATTGAGGTCAGACGACCACCTCAGTATAACCTACAACACCCTCCATATAGAAACATTGAGGTCAGAACACCAGCTCATAATAACCTACAACAACTGCCATATAGAGACCACATAGAGGTCAATACACCATCTCAGGTATACCCTACAACACCGCATATAGATACCCACATAGATGTCAGAACACCAGCTCAGTATCAACTACACACCACCATAAAGACCACATAGAGGCAGACACCAGCCTCAGAATATAACCTACAACACTGCCAAATAAAAAAGATACTACATAGAGGTCAACACCGGCGTTCAGGTATAACCTACAACAACCACCATATAAGGAGACCACATAGAGGTCAGAAACTCAGCTCAGGTATAACCTACAACACTGCCATATAGAGACCCACTAGAGGTCAGAACACCATCATCAGTGTATAACCTACAACACTGCCTTATAGAGACCCACACAGAGGTCAGACACCAGCTCAGTTATAACCTACAACATCCGCCATAATAGAGACCACATGATGTCCAGACGCCAGCTCAGGTCACATCACATACAGTGAATACCAGCACTGATTTCAATAATAGAAGTAAAAATCAGGGACCTCACCGCAGATATCATATCTGATGATTCGTTTCCTCTTCTCTGAGTCTTCTTATCCCTTTTCTTCTGCATCAGTTCCGCACCATCATGATGACTTGTCCCGGCCCACAGCTCATCCTGCCGAAATTATATACAAATATCTTAGAATCCCCAATTTCCAGCACCTCTTTATCATATCCCACCTCTGTACAAACTACCCCAACTTCCCAGGGGTGGGAGAGCGGTACAAGCCATTAACTTAGAGGACCTAGTTCCTAAGGTGGTTGAGGGTGGGAAAGGACTAACCCTCTGGAGATTAATGCTACAACATGGGGCTGCTGCCCTCTCAATTATAATACCAGGTAGGTAGACAAGACCCTAGGTAAGTTAGCCAAATAGGCAAGGCCCCAGTCTGTAGGTAGGTGGTTCCCCCAGTTAGGTAAGCTGTAGGTATTTAGGGTCCCCTTTATAAAGGCTGCAAGCTATTGGGACCCCCTTTAGTAGTATACAGGCATTAGGCTTCCCCATGAAGTAGTAATACAGTCAGTTAAGGCACTCTTTGGTAGTTTTCGCTAGGCAGTTAGGGGTCTCCTTTAGTAGTATACAGGTAGTTAGGGGCCATCCTTTAGCTAGTGTTGCAGAAGTCAGGGCCCCCCCTTTAAGCTACTGTGTAGTAGTCAGGTCCCCTTTTAAGTATTTTAGGTACCATGGCCCCCTTTTAGTCAGAGGCCCCCCTGTAGTAGTCAAACGGTCCCTTTAGGTTAGCCAGGGCCCCCTTTGTAGTCATCGCCCCCCCCGTGTACCAGGAACCCCTTGTAGTCAGCGGCCCTCACTTTGTAGCCAGGACCCCTTTGTAGACAGGACCCCCTTTGTACCATGACCCCTTGTAGTGAGGTCCCCTTTATTGAATCAATGCCCCCCCTTGTAGCCAGTGACCCCTTTGTAGTCAGGGACCCCCCTTGTAGTCAGGGACCCCCCTTGTACCAGGAACCCCCCTTTTGTAGCCAGGGATCCCCCTTTATAGCCAGGGATCCCCCCTTTTATAAGCCATGGCCCCCCCTTGTATCAACGCCCCCCCCCCCTTGTACCCAGGGCCCCCCTTGTAGCTTGGGACCCCATTTAGTCCAGGGCCACCCTTGTACCTAGGGCACCCCCCCCTATTTTTATCAGGGCCCCCTTGTAGCCAGGGACCCCCTTTTGTGAGGCACCCCCCTTTTAGGCCAAGGAACACCTATAGTCAGGGCCCCCCTTGTAGCCAGGGACCCCCTTTAGTCAGTTACCCCCTTGTTGCCAGGGACCCCCTTGATACCCGGAACCCCCTTGTAGCAGGGCCCCCCCTTGTAGCCCAGGGCCCCCCCCTAAAAGTCAGGGCCCCCCTTGTAGCCAGGGACCCCTAGGTAGCCAGGGCCCGCCCCTTGTAGCCAGGGCCCCCCCTTGTAAGCCAGGGCCCCCTTGTAGCCAGGACCACCTTTCGAGTCAGGCCCCCCTTGTAGCCATGGACCCCCCTCTGTAGCCATGGACCACTTTAGTCAGGGCCCCCCTTAGGTTGCCAGGGGCCACCCTTTAGTCAGGCCCCTTGTAGCCAGGGACCCCCTTTAGGCCGGGACCCACCTTTAGTCAGGGCCCCCCTTGTAGTCAGGGCCCCCCCTGTAGCCAGGGCCCCCCCTGTAGCCAGGGACCCACCTTTAGTCATCGGCCCACCTGTAGCCAGGGCCCCCCTTGTAGCCATGGCCCCCATTGTAGCCAGGGCCCCCCTTTAGTCAGGCCTCCCCTTGTAGCCAGGGACCACCCTTTATTCAGGGCCCCCCTTGTAGCCAAGGACCCCCCTTGCAGCCAGGGACCCCCTTTATCAGGGCCCCCCTTGTAGCCAGGACCACCTTTAGTCAGGGCCCCCCTTGTTAGTCCAGGGCCCCCCTTGTAGTCCAGGGCCCCCCCTTTATAGCCAGGCCCCCCCTTGTAGCCAGGAGACTCACCTTTAGTCAGGTGCCTCACCTTGAGACCAGGGCCCCCCCCCTTGGAGCCAGGCCTCCCCCTTGTAGCCAGGGACCCCCCTTGTAGCCAAGGACCCCCCTTTAGTCAGGTGCCCCCCTTGTAGCCAAGCGACCCCCCTTTAGTCAGGGCCCCCCTTGTAGCCATGGACCACCTTGTAGTCAGGACCCCCTTGTAGTCCAGGGCCCCCCTTTTATTCACGGCCCCCCCCTTGTAGCCAGGGCCCCCCTTGTACGCCAGGGACCACTTTATTCAGGGCTCACCTGTAGCCAGGGCCCCCTTGTAGCCAGGGCCCCCCTTGTAGCCAGAGGACCCCCCTTTAGCCAGGACCCCCTTTTAGTCCAGGGCCCCCCCCTTGTACCCAGCGACCCCCTTTAGTCAGGGCCCCCCTTGGAGCCAGGGACCACCTTAGTCAACCAGGGCCTCCCCCCCCTTGTAGCCTGGCTCCCACTTGTACCAGGGCCCCCCCTTTGTAGCCAGGACCCCTTGTAGCCAGGACCACCTTGTAGCCAGAGCCCCCGCCTGTAGCCAGGATCACCCTTTATAGCCAGGGACCACCCTGTATTAAAAAAAAAAAAAACAACACCAAGACACTTACCTGGCTTCGGGCTCCACACCTGCCGCTCCGTGCTAACCGCCAGCTCCGTACTGCCGCCCTGCCATGAGGCGGCGCGGTGAAGTGACCGTCACCCGGCGCCGCCTACGTCCACTAGTAGGGGCCGACGCCCGCAGGCCTAGCTCTTCAGCCTGCCAGGGAGAGCAGCGAGCGCAGCGCTAGTGGCGGCTGTGCTCCGCTGACACCCGCAGCCCCGGGAGCCGGGGACATTAGTCCCCCCAACACCCGGGGACTCTCTGGGCGCTCGGGACGCGGTCCCGACGTCCAGTGACCGTGATGCGCGGCTGGGCCCCGGGGAGCGACGGCACTGCCGCTCCGGGTCCCATCAGCGGCTCAGGGGGGGCCCACCGGGGGAATTCCCCAGTCCCCCGGCGGCCCAGTCCGAGCCTGACTGGGACATGTTGCTAGATCTATGGGCAAGGATTAAAAAAACACATTTTTTCATCAGGCACAACAATTCTGCAGGGTAACTGTGCTGCATCTCTGGATATAATTGAACCCACCTTACGTAAGATTTATAGAGACAAGACAGAATATTATTTAGGTTTATTAAGAATTATAGGCTGGATGTCAGGCTCTGGATGTATGCTGTGAATAACCCAAACTTTGCATATAGCCAGCTCACCCTTAGTAGAAATTTTCCCGGAATAGTGTGAATAAGGAACAACTCCAACCTTTTCTCTCTCATTGTGGAATGGTTCAAGGAATGCAACAGGCCATCTCCATCAAATCAGTCTCAACTTGTCAAAAATAGCCCCAAAGACGTCTTCCGGGCATCAGCATCTCCAAAACCTGGTATATATATCATTGCAGCATGTACATAATATAAAGAGTGCGACATTTCGACTCAACAGGACCTTTATGAAGCATTGTTTGATAAAGACTCTGCATCGAATCATTCCACTCTTTTAGGTTACATACAGTTGAAACCAGAGGTTTCCATACACTATATAAAAAGCCCCACTGCAGGGTTTTTTCACTATCTGACGGGAAACGAAGAAACCTTTCCCCGTTTTAAGGGTAAATTTGGAACCAAAAATTTTATTTATATTTCCCCAAATGCGGGAAAAATAATGAGGGGCAATTTTTTTTTCTGCAAAGTCAAAATTTTTACAACACTGGATTACTTCCTTTAAAAAATTTGGGGAAACAGCCCATATGATGTCAGTTTTGGAAGTTTTGATGGTTTATTGGTAACATCTGGAAAATTTAAAACAGCTGTGGTGTATTTAAATCACACCGAAACACATGTTTCTGTGGTAACATCAGGGAAAGTAAAGAATTCAGCCAGTTTATCGGAGGAATTGTGGATTGGGCAAAAGTTGGTCATTTGGGTGCAATTTCCCGATATCTGAAGGGCCGCGTTCATTGTAAAACAATTATATGGTATAAACAAGAGGAAATGCCCAGCATCAAATGCCGGGAAAGGAGAAGGGTTCCCTAATTCAGAGTAAAAGGATTTGGCCCCGACAGAAATATCCCCCAAAAACAAAAGCAAAAAACCTTGTGAAATGCTGGGGGAAGTGGTAAGATTGTGTCTTATCCACATGAAATGGTACTGTATCAGTGGGCGAAACCCAAAATTGCGGAAAGAACCCATTACTCCAAAAAGAAACATAGAAACCCAGATTAATGTCTGAAAAATCACGGGAACAAAGACCTTCATTTTTGGAACGGTCCTGTGGTCTGACAAAACTAAAATTGAACTGCTTGGCCACAATGACCATCGTTATGATTGAAGGAAAAAGCTTGGAAGCCTAAGAACACCATCCCAAATGTGAAACGGGGGTGGTAGCATCAGTTGTGGGGGGTTTTTTTCTGCAGGAGGGATTGGTGAATTCACAAAAAGATGTATCATGAGGAAAAAAAATTAGTGGCAATCTTAAAAAACATCTCAAGACATCACCAGGAAGTTAAAAGCCTTGGGCAAAAAAGGTTTTCCAAAAAGTACAAGACCCCAAAACCAATTTTCCAAAACTGGGTTTACAAAAGGGTTTAAAAAGGGCCGGGTTTTTGTTTTGGAGGGCCTCCAAAAACCCTGATCTCAACCTATTGGAAATTTAAATTGGGAAACCCTTTAAAAAGGGCCAGTAAACATTTTTTAAAAAAATGGGCCAAAATTCCTACCAAAAATTGTGAAAGATTGTGGAAGGATCCAAAAAAGTTTGACCAAGTCCTACAGTTTAAGGGGAATCCCGCCAAATACTAATAAAACGTATGTAAAAATTTTTCTTTGAGAAAGTAATAAAAAAGCCTAAAAATTTTTCCCCTCTTTTATTATTCTGCTTTGGCAAAAATAAAATAATTTTGGGTTCCCAATTGCCCCAAAAAGGGGGGAAAGGGTTTTTACATGTCAGTAGTGGGAAAAACTCAGATGGGGCTTTTTTATATGGGGTTTTTAAATTCGGGTTCAGCGTACATGTTGCTATAATAACATGCTGGATTTTGGGGATGCAAACACCTGGAAGACTTTTTTTAGGGTCTGAATGTCAGTCTTTGACCAAACTATCTTTTAGGGAAAAGAAAAAAAAGTTTTCTATTTTTTTTTTTTTTAAATTATTTTCCCTTTTTGGGTCCTTCTCAACATAGAATTTTTTCACCAAAAAATATAGTTTTTTTTTTTTTCCACTGGGAAAGAGGGGGAAAATTTGTTTTTAAACAGGTTTTTAAAAAAAATTCCCATTTAAAGAAATCTTCCACCATCAGTGTTTTTTCTACAAGACAGATTTTCCAATGCTCATTCCTCCCTGTAAGTTCCTTCAAGGTCAAAATTTGTCACCAATTTTTTTTTCACTGCTGCATTTGTCTTGTAGAAGTCTTATTTGCAGTAACTGTACATGTAATGATCAAAACAAGTAATTTGAAAGAGTCCATTATTCTTCATTTATTTCTGGCACCGAGAAGGATTACCTTAGAAAGAACATTACCTATTGAGATCACTTTCAGCCGGGGCTCAACATCTCTGTATTTCATTTCCGAATCTCGGTGGCTCTTGGGCAATGTAATGTCTCCAGCTCCCTCCGTCAGTGACAGATTCATTTACAGACGTTGAAATCTAAATCCATTTGTGACAGGGTAATAAGTCTTGGATTGGAAAGCTGTAAATGAATGCATGATCTGGTTATAACTTGAATACTTTCTCCAATGCTTTTTTATTTCCCATCTGAAAATCATTTCTATTCATTCATTTTCAACTATCTGAAAATAACTAATAACATGCGAAACATTGTGAACCTCCGGATATGGACGTAGCAAGAAGACAATCGTACCCTAACTAATATAGGTGTATTGTAATTGGGGGATAAAATTGTTTTCATGTGCTTGAGTTCAGCAGGGCGAAAAAACACATGGAAATCTCCAAAGAAGCATTTTTGCTATCTACAATATATGAAAAAAACTTTGAGATTCTTGGTTCGCATGTTTTTGGCCAAAAAATGCTCAAGCCACCCCCGACTTACAACGGGATCTCAGGCGGGTGGTCCTACTCTATATTATCTCTCACCTGGGTCAATTCAGACCTTCTCACTGATGCCAAACGGCCACCAAATGCAGAGAGAAAAATAAAAAAGCACCAACCTTCAAAGCATAGTGCATTGATATAACAGCCTGTGGAGGTGGGCGTGGTGCAGGAAACCAAGATGGAGGTAACCATTCCTCCTAATATAGTTTAAAAGCAAATATGTGCCAAATACAACGTATAGTTCTGCACAGAAAAACATTCCTGAAAAAAACAATGCGAACCTGGGTGCCACTGGCATGGCTGCGGCACATATATATATGCACACAGTCCAATACCAGTGGCACAACACTGCTAAAACGTTGAAAAAACACATGGAAATCTCCAAAGAAGCATTTTATGCTATCTACAATATATGAAAAAAAACTTTGAGATTCTTAGTTCGCATGTTTTTGGCCAAAAAAATGCTCAATTCACCCCCGACTTACAACGGGATCTCAGGCTGGTGGTCCTACTCTACCGTTGTAAGTCGGGGGTGGCTTGAGCATTTTTTGGCCAAAAACATGCAAACTAAGAATCTCAAAGTTGAGTTCAGCAGGGTCTCAAGTGAGATCCATAGAGCTATGACTTCAATATGGAAAATGTCCTAATGTAACGCCGCGCGCTGCGGTTCAGGCTTCCAACCCCAGGCGCAGCCGTCCCCGGCATGTGCTCCGCTGCGCGTCTACTTACCCGGGGACCATCCTGCTTCCTCCTGGAGCGAGGCGCTGCTGTAACTGCTCCTACCTCTGATCACACTATCCTGGGCGACCACTAGGGGCGCGCGCGAGCAGCTCTCCTGGATTTAAAGGGCCAGCACATGTCAGGTGTTACCTTTTCCCCACCTATGGCGTTTTGACACGGGCTTTATAAGGATTCCCCTTCCTGCAATCTGCGCCTAGTTGTTGGTGTCCGTTCCTAGAGACGGCTGTGTGCTCTCTAGGGATTTCCTTGTCCATTCCGTCAGCATTCCTTTTCCAGCCTACGTTTATTGTTATGTTTATCATGCTGATCCGCATCTGCCTCGTCCGGTTCTGCTCTGCTCTAGTTCTACACTCCAGTTGCTCCGTGCCAAGTCTACCAAGTTTCATCTGTCACCACTGGGTCCTATGTCAGGGGTAGCGACCCGGGGGTTTCCCTGCGGCAAAGTCCGTCCTGCCTTGCGGCGGGCTCCGGTGAATACAAGGGGCCCCTTAGACTCTGCTCCCCGGCGTAGGGTACACCAACTCCTCGTGGTGACCAGAGGATCCACCTTCCGCTCAATGAGCGTCTGGTACACCTAAGACTGGCACTTTTAGCCTGGCTGATCACAAATTTTGAGCAATTACCATCTCCTATATTTTTTTAACTCAACTTCATTACTTTTGTAACATACATGAAATATACAAAACCATGAGAAGCAGAAAAATGGCACTAAAGTAAAAAGTCCCAACCTGGAACCATCACAATAATCAACAAATTTCACAAAGGTAGTAACATATTCAGCTTGTTATGTATGATGTACCATATACAATAGAAAGGAAAATAATCTCACCGGACAAAAAATTAGTCACCCCTAAAGAGATCATGAAAATCATCATTTAAAGGGGTTTTGCCACGATCTAATGTTGACGTGGGATCGTCCAAAATGGGTATTTAATCACTTTTCTAAATATATGTCATTAAAAAAAGTGATGCCTGTGAGAGCTACAGCCTTACTTACATGCCCTGGTTTCCTGACAGTTTACATTAGACACGACCCGGAGCTGACAGGAGCTGATCCGGCTGCGCTTGCGTTGTTTGCACTTCTTATCTGATGGCAAGGAACATGAAGGAGCTTTGAAGGGACTGGGGAGAAAAGATCCTGTGTCTGCTGTATAGAGAATACACTGGTTGTAATGTAATTATCTGAGTAAACATGCAGATGCTCCCTGGCTCCCTGCTCAGCCCTCCTCCCTCCCCCCTGCATCAGTTTGGGAACAAATGAAAGAACGCTGCCTGCTCGGAGCTTATCTTCTCTCCTGAGCAGATAAGAGGGAGAAATAAAACCATAGAGCTTGTACACAATACAGTTCTCCTCTGTGGATTAGCCAAACATGTTTGCTCAACTACAATGACTGAATATCAGGAGCGTGCATGGGAGGTGGAGCGATGACATCACAGAAGAGGTACTTGTTTTTTTTAAACACAAAAACACAATGCCCCTTTTTTCAAGATGGGAGTATCAGCCTGTTAGGTAAGGAACTCACTTCTTGGCAAAGTCCCTTTAATATCGTGTAACTTCGCCTCTGGCCTTGATAACCTCCTGGATTCGATTAGGAAGTGAGTCCACAAAGTTTTGCAGGTACGTTGCATCCAGTTTAAGCTACTCGCCAAAAAGTTGATCGCACAAATCCTCTAAAATGCGTGGATGCTGATGTCGAGTTTGGAAGTGATTTAGATCCACAAGCCGTGAAACTCGTCTCCGTTCCCTCTCAGTTAGGATCCTTTTCCAACCAGAATTAACGACGCATTTCATGACCACATGTATTACACCACTGCTTGTAGATATGTTGAACAGTCCACGGAGAAACACCAGCAAATCCAGCATCTTCACTCACCGTATGGCCGTGGGCATGGCCAAGCACGATTGCCCCCTTTTGTCACATCCTTATATTTACCCATGTTTACGCTACTGCCTTGTGATCACGTAGAGGCAGTGCACGTGCACTTGAGCACATGACTCAACCTCTGCCCAATCTGAACAGGCTCTATGATTCATCTGTGCTTGTGCACTAGAGTGACTAATTTTTTGTCCGGTGAGCTTACATAGTCCAAGGAATTTCTCTGTTACATTTAACCATTCAATGAACACAAAGGAAAAACACAAAAAATAAAACACCATATAGTTATAAGACAGGGGTAGGCAAAGACAAGATACCATGTCATGGAAGTAGATGAAGTGCATTAAAGCACGAAACGCGTCTTCCTTTAATAAATGGTCTTTTATGCATCTTACTAATATGAGAAGTCAATCGCTGTCCTTCGTTCGTAGAAATCTAAGAGGCTATTGGTGAATAGACCATGATCTACAGGGCAATTTAGAGACTACCTCCCGGCTGGGAGATAGCAGGTACGGAACCCACTGCAGCAGACTTCAAACACAAACCGTCTGGTTCTCAATTGATTGATGCCCTAGGGAGTGTCCTAGCCCTAGCTAGCACAAACCCTGCAGGTTAGAATACTGTTATAAGACATGGGTAGCCAAAAAGACAAGCTACACTAGGGAACAGTGTCGGACTGGGGAGCCTAGGGCCCACAGGTGGAGTTGACTCTTGGGGCCCACCAGTCGAGGTGTTTCTGGGCCCACCGGTGGAATATATTTTAGGGGCCCACCTTACTGGTACTGTAAATTACTATATATGCCTCCTATACCCCTCATCTTGCTTTTTGCCTCTCATTATCTGCTTTTTGCCTCTCCTGAGGATGTATATGCAGTTTAAAAACAGCTCCAGGTCTACCAAGCTCAGGGGCCTACCGGGAGTTTCCCCTATTCACCTGTGGGCCAGTCCAAGCCTGCTAGGGAAGATACCATGTCCTATTTTTTAAGCAATAGCGACAACTCTCATTTATGTTGCAAACAGTTCCAATCACAAGAATAAACTTACAAGTCAGAAATCGTGAAGTAGGGAGTTAGACCTTGAAGAATCATATTATAAGTTCTTACAAGTTAATGGCATGGCTCCCAAAGTCCTTGTTAATGTACTTATTAGTCCAACGTCAATAGTGGTGAGACTATGGAACTCACTGCCACCAGAGGCTGTGATGGTGGAGTCATTGAATAAGTTCAAGACGGCTTAGATGATCTTCTTGAAAAATAAAATATTACAGATTACCGGGTCTAGATTCTGGAGATGGGACGCTGATCCTGGGATTTATTCTGACTGCAATATTTGGAGTCGGGAAGGAATTTTTTCCTTGTGTACGGGACAGTTGGCATCCAACTTATAGGGGTTTTTTGTCTTCTTTGGATCAACACTCTAGGGCTATAAAGAAGCAAGCAAAGTCCATTAACCGCTTAACGACCCTGGACGTATGTGTTAGCGGGTAATTGCCACTAACACCCGGCCGTTTCAGCACGAACGTGCAGCGTCGCCTGCCCGCGCTGTTTAACCGTTCAAATGCCGCTGCAAAGATGGCCGTGGCGTCTGAATGAATGAAGATCGGTGCAGCGCACCGATCTTCAGGGTGATCGGCATCGCCGCAGCATAACTGCAGCGATCCGACACCTAGACATGGCAGCGGGGAGGCCTCCGTCACTGCCATGTCCTGGTTTGCCCCACTTCCTGCCGCCATCTCGGTACAGTCTAATGCATTGTCTATGCACTGCATTAGACTGTATTAACGATCGCGCCACCTAGTGCTCAAGCACTCTAGGTGGACTCAATGTTACAGTATAAAAAAAAAAAAAGTTTTAAAGTACAAAAAAAAGAAAAGTATTAAAAGTTCAAATCACCCCCTTTCCCCATTTTACAAATAAAAACAATAAAAACAATAAAATAATAAAAAAGTTACACATATTTGGTATCGCCGCATCCAAATTTGCGGTTTTTGGTCATTTTACGTCACTTAAAAAAATTGAATAAAAGTGATCAAAAAAGTCGCATGCATTCCAAACTGCTAGCAATAAAAGGTGCACTTCAGCTCTCAAAAAATGCACCCACACTGACGTCCATAGGTGTTAGTACAAAAAAGTTATTGGTCGCACAAAATGGCGCAGTGGTGCAAATTTCAAAAATAGAAAAAGTTTGAAATTTTTTTTTACGGTACCAAAACTTAACGGAAACCTACATGTTTGGTATTGACGGATGCATATCAACCTGTAGAATACAGATATTTACCAAAGATTGAACGCTGTAAAAGCAAAACACCCGCAAACATGGCAAAAATACTTTTTTTTCACAATTTGTCCCACTTGGATTTGTTTTTCCGGTTTCCCAGTATATTCTATCGTACAGTGAATAATACCATTAGAAAGTACATCTTGTCCCAAAATAAAATCCCTCATATGTCTATGCAGGTGGAAAAATATAAAAGTTATGGCTCGGGAAGGCGAGGAGGGAAAAACGAACGTGTCAACAACAAAAAACGCTGGGTCCTTAAGGGGTTAAAGTAAAATAATTTTGGGCGACATGTCCCAACACGCCAATGCCAGTTTTTTGGTCTATTTTGCGCCAAAACCACTTTTGACACCATATTCTTGTTGTAAATGAACTGTCGTACACAAAAACTAGGCACATTATACGCGAGGGCACAACTATGCGCCCCCATCGCGCTATGTGCCTATTGATGCTCATTTCATATGTTATGCGCCTCTATTGGGCAATGCGTCTCGATATGCGCATTACATATACTACCAATGATATGCTATGCACCGCGAGTTGCGCAATGCGCCTTTTTTTATGCGATGCGCCTTTTTCGGCACATTAAGTTTTCTATGCAAGGCATACCTGACGCCAGATTTTAGAAAGTATCGGACTTTGAGGCGTACTTTACACTGATTTAATGCGCCTAAAACTGGCATAGATACGCCACTTTTCGGACATGTTGCCCTTTGTGTTTACCACTGCCTCTGAAATAATCCTTCGCTCGAGTTGTTGTAATCTGTACCTTAGCTGTGAACCTCGCAGCTCCAAGTAAGTCCCATTCAAAAGTATTTATAGTTGGCACCTTCTCCACCAAAAATTTCAGGATAAAAAAAATGTCAGGACAACATAGCCCGTGATCAAGGGTTATGTGGTCCTGAAACATGTTAGCTGGAGTGTTCTGTTTTTATGGCATTTAATATGATTCAATAAATGCAGATATTTTTTATGGAGACGGTGCCGACTACAAATACTTTTGAATGGGACTTACTGTAGGGTTGTAGGTTGGACTTGATGGACCTTTCCAGCCTTATCTACTATGTTACTAAGTAGATCAAATCTTGATCCACAAAAGGGATATTTTCCTGCAGGAAAAAAGATACATTAAAAACTATTTTCATTCTATTAAATCATAAAAAATATCTTGCAGTACGGCGATGTGCAAAAGTTTTTCAGCAGGTGTGGAAAAATGCCGCAAACTAAGAATGCTTCCAAAAATAGTGTGTTAACACGTTATTGTTCTCAATTAACAAAATGCAAAGTGAGTGAACAAAAAATAAATGAAAATCAAATCAGCATTTGGTGTGATTGCACTTTGCCTATTCTTGAACAGAGTTTATGGAGGAACTTGGCAGGGAGGTTGTTCCAAACATCTTAGAAAACTAAGCCCGGATATTCTGTGGATGTAGCTGCTCCGCCCCTTCTGTCTCTTCATGTAATCCTGGACAGACTGGATGATGAAGAGATTAGAGTTTTGTGGGGATCACATCACCACTTCCAGAACTCCTTGTTTACGCTGAACATAGTTCTTAAAGGGGTGTTCTCACAATACTGAGTATCACTTCACCGCCAGCTTCAGGCTTCTACTTCCTGGTTAGGCTATGGATAGGTGTATAACAGTGTTTGGCATGTCAGCTCTGCTATTCCTGACTGAGCTTGTTAGAGACATTAGTTATGGAGGGTCTAAACAGCAGGGCAGAAGGCTACAGAGCTCTAATGAATTAAAGTTTGTCAGTAAGAAACATAAACGAGTTCCTGTGCTGCGGATAGGACACAGACGGAGGTGACATCACCTGGCCAGTGCTGTTAGAGCAGAGAGAGGTGGTTGGTTATTTAGGAAAACAAGAGATATAAGAATTGCTTTATCTCTGAAATGAAGCAACATCAGAACAGCAATAGTCTTTATTTACCTTTACCCACATGTTTAAAGCTAATCAATGTGGTGAGAATACTTCTTCAATTACATTGGCTGTATGTTTTGGGTCATTGTTCTTGATCGTCGGCCTCTGATTGGCAGCATTTTTGCAGCATGTTTTCCTCCTAAATTTTAGATTTCATATCTGACACATAGTGGTGAGTGAACAGTAAAAAGTTCTTGTTAGATTAGAACCTCGAAATTTTGTGAGTTCGGTTCGAAGTTCTATTCAAACTAGAATTCAAACTTCGAACACTATTAAAATCTATGGGAGAAGATGTTCTGGTTAATTTTTATACCTATACAGGTGAGAAGCTGGAATTACCATCCATAACAGTAAACTGGAGACGTGGAACAACTTAGTGAAGACAATTTGGCTCAAAGAGTCACAGAAAAAAATTCATTCCTTTCAATGGCTAACTGAAAAGATGAGGACAGCTTGCAAGGAGGGGCATATCTATATACCGTATCCATGTATATGAGAGTTAGGCGTTATGTGATCCTGCAAATGTCACCAAATAACAGCTTCTGGGTGTGGGAAAGATGCAGCCAGCAAAACCAAACTCCCTAACTATTGAAGTCTATGGAGAGGAAAATGCTATCTAACTAAGAGCAGTCTGTACAGTACAGAGAGTGAGCTGGAAATGGCGTTCACAAGCAGAGCCGTCTTAACAGCATCATGGGGCCCCCGGGCATAACACTGCAGTAGACCGGCCCAAATACATGACATCATACTAGGCTATGTCTCTAGCCACCCCAAAGCAGCCTGCAGCCTACAAGACTAATTAGCAGAGTAGGGAGCCTTTGGTTCCCTTCTCCACTATGGTTTTTAACTGTTTGCACATCCTAAAAACACACAAATGGTTAAATAAGCAAAGCCAACCAAGAGATCCAGAGTATATTTTTTGGTATTCCTGTGGCATACATATACCACCTGGGGCCCCCATACTTGTGGGACCCCCGGGCAACTGCCTAGTGTGCCCAATGGAAAAGATGGCCCAGTTCACAAGGCAATACAGTGAAATATGTATAACATGGTCATGTGATTTTAGCAGCCAATGAGATCCCTACACCTCAGTGATAACATTTTTGACACTTCTCTGTGCTCTGCACTGATTGGATGGCCACCAAAAGTGCAAGAAGGTGATTGGATGGCGCCAAAAGTGCAGATAGCCGCTGAAAATGAAATTGACAATGGCGTGCCGAACTAGAACTAGAACTCGAAAACAGTAAAATGTTTGGTTCGGATCGAGTTCTAAAAATTCGAGAAGTTCTCATAGAACTTAACTTTTCTCGAACAGTTCGATCAACACTACTGATACATTTCAGACCTACTCTGGTTCTTAGCCTTCACAGATCCAAAACTTGTCATAAACTGATACTATTTACAATGTGAAATTTTCCCAAGGAAACTTCTGGTGGGTGTAGACTAGCTGATATGATGTCTCCCATTCACTGCACAAACACATAGAATGGACACTGGTATGATGGACACTTTATGGCTGACACTCTAATGCAGGCATCCTCAAATTTTCATGTGGGGTGTTTCCCCAGCTGTTGGGAAATACAATCCCATGATTCCCATGTTATAAATTTTATAAATGATGAGGGGGTTTGTTTTCCAACAGCTGGAGGGCCGCCGTTTGAGGATGCCTGCTCTAATGGATGGCACGGTTATGATGGGCACTGTATAGCTAGCACTGATATAGTGGGCACTGCATGGCCAGCACTTTATGGCTGACACTGTTATAACTGGCACAAGTATGGTGGACACTGAATAGCTGTCACTGTTATGGTGGGCACTGCATAGCTGGCACTGTTATAGTTAGCACTCTATGGCTGACACTGTTATGGTAGACACTCTATGGCTGGCACGGTAGGGCTGGCACTGTAATGGTCAGACAATGTATGGCTGGCACTGTTATAGTGGGCACTACAGTGCTGCATATGATATTTTAAACACCCTAAATGAGTAATCCAGTAAAGTCGGTTTCTGTATTATCTCTGAATTTCTCCCTCAGTGGAATATTTATTTCTGACACAATCATGGCAGATCCACAAAACATACCATAAAAATGTCTGATAGTTTCCAGACTCCACAGAGGAGGAGATGATGAAGAGGAGGCCATATATTTGTATTGCGCTTGTTATAGATGTGAAACAACCACTTGTGTAACCCCCAAAATCTACAATCTAAGCAAACATCTCATATCCTCTTTCTGGCACACTGAGCGGGGCACACTCTTTCTGATTTCTAGCCATCTCTAAAGTGGAACCAAGACCTCTCAGCTGTTTTGAATATTTCCAATGGAAGTGCCAAAGAGGAATCAGATGGAACATACCCCTCAAAGATTTTCTGCAGCCCCTGGAAGAGGTATAATATGACAAAGTGGCCCTGGGACCAGAAAACTTTGTGCACCCCTGCTAAAGACATATACGGGAGCAGGAACTTCTGTTCTGTCTGTGTATACAGTGAATGGGAGACATCATAGCAGCTAGTCTCCACCCCATAGCTCAACGACAACTAAAAAATTAACAACTGAGCACCATGGTGTTTCAGAGTAGAATAAACTTTACAGCAATTAGGTATTGTGTATGTATTTCATGCTGCCCATGGTTCTGGAGGAAGAAATAGCTGACAAGTTCCATTTATAGGGGTTATTCTCCTCTTACATACCCCCGTTGTGGAGAAAGGCGGGACCCGCATCTATCAGACATTTGTAGTATATCCTATGGATATAGTGTGTGCGATGTGAATACCCCTTTAACTCTACTACATTAGATTTCAAAGGGTCTGTATCTTGTATTTGTACAGATACAATATTACTAAGGGGAGCATTGTGTATTACACAAATGTTCCTATCTTCTTGTATTTCATTGCCTTCTGTAGCTGTGGTTTGTCGTTCATCACACTTGTATTATTAGAGGAGCTGCAGTCCACGTATGGGATAACGTTAACTTACTGTTTCATGCTTAACCATGAACTGTAGAAGAAACATCACGAACAGTTAATTAGCCCTGATGTCGGAGCCATGCCCTTTATGTTTTCCAGAGCCGCGAGTGGCGAACCCAACATCTTCCCGCAGGGTGATGCAGGCAAATAAAAGAGCACATAAAGTCGAGCAGAAGGTTCACTCATTTTTCCAAATGTCTGGCCAATGGATCTGCAGCATGCATCTGACATAAGTGTGGCACACTCCATACTCTCCGTGTGATGCAATTTTAAGAACTGGGGATGTTCCCTATTAAATTGGAATGTAGAGGTCACATATGTTGGGAACACGCAGTCTGGCAGCTGATTGCCTGGTCCACAACTGAAGGCTTTTTGAGCCTCACCTAGTTTTAACTCTTTTTAAAACTAAATTGCACATTTTTTGGTACACAAAGAAGTAGACGAAAAAGAGGAAGATTTGAAGGAAGAAATACCCGATTTCTCCTGACAAGGTTTTACCTGCTCAATAATATATATTTCATGAGTCTTTTAATTTTATTTAGGGAATAATAAAAATTGATGTAATAATTTTGAGGCCATTACCTACTATTTTCAGAGATGGTTTCGAGGAAAATAATAGAAAACTATTATGGTACCAATAGTATAAGGGGGCGTTCACGCGACAATGACAAAATCCGACCGGTATTTTGTCATTTTTTTGCACATAAAGCCGCCGTAATTGCGGGGCGAAATCAGTCCCCGCAATTACGTCGGCAATAAGCCGTGTGAACTAGCCCTAAAAGAAACTCCAGGACTGCTGTGTTCAGGGACCCACCGTGGGTTTCCCCTGTGCGCTAGTCCAAGCCTGCTGTTAGGCTTTGATGGGAATCCACTCCATACTTTATACTATGAACCAGGGTCACTTGCCTAGCAGACTAATAGAGGATCCCTGGAGGGCCCAAGTATTCACGCGGTAATATACCCGTAATATGTCAAGGCTCCAAAGGTCTAGCAAAAGATAACCTGATTTGGAGCTGACTTTAGAACCAATCACCAACGATATCCTGTGTGTGCAATAATTCCTTTAGGCCATGTTCACACGGCTTAAAATGGGCCGTATTTCGGTCCGTAATTACGCGTCGAAGTGCGCCAATTACGGGCCGAAAACGGCCCATTCATTACGGTAATTCACAGTTCTCATAGAGAACTATGGATTACGTCTCCTCTCCCCGCCGGCGAAGCCGCCGGGCGTGGGGCATAATTGACATGTGAATTACTAGCGCCGTATACGCGCGGCTAGCAGTGATTGTCTATGGGCTGGCGAAGTGACGGCCCACTGCTCAGTCCCCCGCTCCCGCCCCGCCCCCGTCCACACGGCGTAATTGCGGGGCGTAATTACGCCCTGCAAATACACCGTGTGAACATAGCCTTATAGTAAAATTTAAAAAAAAAAAAAAACATTTAAAGGAGTCTTCTCACCATGCTGTTTCACAGAGCCTGCTCTTCACAGCCAGCTTCTTTCTCCCACTTCTTGTTCAGGCTGTGAACGGTTTTACAGCAGTGACTGGCATTTCCGCTCTGATATTCCTAGCTGAGGCTGTTAGAGGGACCTTGCTAATAAAAGGGCATAAACAGTAGGGTAGAAGGCTACAGAGCTCTAAAGGGTTTAAGTTTGTCAGTAACATAGATAAACAAGCTCCTGTGCTGCTGATAAGACACAGCAGAGAGTGATGTCACCATGGTCAGCCAGGACAGCTGGAGCAATGAGAGCGAAGGGAGGTAGTCGTAACCTAGGAATGCATGTGCACAGAAGCAGTAGATAAGGATTGCTCTCAATGGGCCACATTTATGAAAACTGTCTAAGCATAAGACAGTCCTTGTTGCCCACTGCAACCAATCAGAGCTCATAGCAACCAATCAGAGCTCATAGCAACCAAACAGAGCCCATAGCAACCAATCAGAGCTCATAGCAACCAAACAGAGCTCATAGCAACCAATCAGAGCTCATAGCAACCTATCAGAGCTCATAGCAACCAAACAGAGCCTATAGCAACCAATCAAAGCCTATAGCAACCAATCAAAGCTCACAACAACCAGTCAGAGCCTACAGCAACCAATCAGAGCCCATAGCGACCAATCAGAGCTTAGCTTTCATTTTCCAGAGCAGTATAAGAAATGTAAGCTGAGCTGTGATTGGTTGCTATGAGCTCTGATCTGTTGCTATGGGCTCTGATTGGTTGCTTTGGGCTCTGGTTGGTTGTTACTATGAGCTCTGATTGGTTGCTGTGAGCTCTGATTGCTTGTTATGGGTTCTGATTGGTTGCTATGGGCTGTGTAAAAGTATTTGGTAATAGTCTTTATTTACCTTTTCTGACATGCTTAAAGCCAATCATTGGGGTGAGGACAACTCTTTAAAAGTAGCCATGCACATGCCCTGTATACAGGGCCGCCAACAGAAATTTCAGGGCCCCATACAGCTGAAGCACCTGCCCCCCCCCCCCCATGTAAATCCCACCCCCAGCAACCATATCACCCCGCCCCCAGCAACCCGATCGCCCCCGCCCCAGCAAAAAAAAAAAAAACGGCCCCTCTAGATATAAATGCGCCCATTTTTCCTCATAATACAGTATGCAAAAAGAACTGTATTGTTAGTACTATACTAAGTGAATCACATATCTGTCTGTCTCACATATCTGTCAATCTAACATATCATAGACACAGGGCCAAGTAGCTCCATCCATATCCCCTCCACCCACATACAATATCCCCCTCCACCACATACAATATCCCTCCACCCACATACAATATCCCCTCCACCCACATACAACATCCCCCTCCACCCACATACAACATCCCCTCCACCCACATACAATATCCCCTCCACCCACATACAATATCCCCTCCACCCACATACAATATCCCCCTCCACCCACATACAATATCCCCCTCCACCCACATACAATATCCCCCTCCACCCACATACAATATCCCCTCCACCCCCATACAATATCCCCCTCCAATAGTCCACATACAATATCCCCCTCCAATAGTCCACATACAATATCCCCCTCCACCCACATACAATATCCCCTCCACCCACATACAATATCCCCTCCACCCACATACAATATCCCCTCCACCCACATACAATATCCCCTCCACCCACATACAATATCCCCCTCCACCCACATACAATATCCCCCCTCCACCCACATACAATATCCCCCTCCACCCACATACAATATCCCCCACCATGTTTCCCTTGGTCACACACCTCACCACCTTCTAAAATAATCACCAGCAAGAAAGTAGAAGTGTAACTCCTATCACAGGGTCAGGTGTTCCCTCACTCTTACAATCAGGGACAAGTGTACACTGCCACTATACTAACGACAATATAACCTACAATACCACCATATGGAGACTACATAGAGGTCAGACACCAGCTCAGGTATAACCTACAACACGACCATATAGCGACCACATAGAGGTCAGACACCAGCTCGGGTTACATCACATTACAGTGAATACAGCACTAATCCAGTATAGAAGTAAAATAACCCCTGAAATCAGGGACTCACCGGAGACGTCTGATGAGTCGTTCTCTTCTCTTGAGTCGTTCTTATTCCCTTTTCTTCTGCATCCGTTACACACCGCCATGATGACTTGTCCCGGCCACAACTCATCCCTGCAGAAATTACATAAATATCTTAGAATCCTCAATTTTCCAGCATCTCTTTATCTATTCCCACCTCTGTACAAACCTCCCAGGGGTGAGAGAGCGGGTACGAGCCATAACTTAGAGGCCTAGTATCCTAAGGGGTTGGAGGGTGGGGAGAGAACTGACCCCTGGAGATAATGCTACAACTATGGGCTGCTCCCCTCTCAATTATATTACCAGGTTGGTAGACAAGACCCTAGGTAGGTTGGCAAATGGGCAGGGCCCCAGGTAATTAGATAGGCCCTATTTAGGTAGGTAGACCCCAGCTGGATAAGTTGCTAGGCCAGCCCCAGGCAGGCTGGTGGGTACCTAGCCACGGGTGGGTAGGTAAATAGCCCCCAGGTAGATAAGCAGGCCCCTTTAGGTAGTATACAGGTAGTTAGGAGCCTCCTTTAGCTAGTGTGCAGGAAGTCGGGGCCTCCTTTAGCTAGTGTGCAGGTAGAGTCCCCTTTAGTTTGTAGGTAGTTAGGGCCCCCTTTAGCTAGTTTGTTGGTAGTCAGGGCCCCCTTTAGTTTGTAGGTAGCCAGGGCCCCCTTTACGTTTAGGTAGAGTCAGGCCCCCTTTATGTTTAGGTAGAGTCAGGGCCCCCTTTATGTTTAGGCAGAGTCAGGGCCCCCTTTATGTTTAGGCAGAGTCAGGGCCCCCTTTAGGGCTAGGCAGAGTCAGGGCCCCCTTTAGGGCTAGGCAGAGTCAGGGCCCCCTTTAGGGCTAGGCAGAGTCAGGGCCCCCTTTAGCGTTAGGCAGAGTCAGGGCCCCCTTTAGCGTTAGGCAGAGTCAGGGCCCCCGTTACCGTTAGGCAGAGTCAATGGCCCATTAAGGCAGAGTCAGGGCCCCCGTATATGTAGAGTCAGGGCCCCCTTTTAGCCAGAGTCAGGGCCCCCTTTTAGCCAGAGTCAGGGTCCCCTTTTAGCCCGAGTCAGGGCCTGCTTGCATAAGAAAAGAAACAAAAAAAGCACTTACCTGAGCCCGCTCCTGCCGTCCTGCATAGGCGGTGCGGTGAAGTGACGTCACCGCGCGCCTACGTCAGCAATAGGGGCCGGCATCTGGCAGGCTGAAAGCCTAACGCCTTCAGCCTGACAGGGAGATCAGCGGAGCGCAGCGCTAGTGGCGCTGTGCTCCGCTGACACCGCGCAGCCCCGGGAGCCGGGGACATCAGTCCCCAACTCCCAGGCCGGTCTCTGAGCGCTCGGGACACAGGGCCCGGGCGTTCAGTGACAGGATGCGCGGCCGGGCCCCGGGGAGCGACGGCACTGCCTCTGGGGCCCACAGGAGCTCGGGGCCCACACTGTGGGCCAGCCTGAGCCTGGTTCGGTGGCTGCGCCGCCGGGCCCCGCTGTAACATGAGGAATAAGGGGGCCCGCTTGCAGCGGGCCCCCTTAATCCACCGGGCCCCATACAGGAGTACCGGCTGTACCCCCTGTATGGCGGCCCTGCCTGTATAGACAGACGGTGGGTTCTCGGAACAATCTCTTATGATGAGTCCAAGAAACTTCTAGTCTGACATTGCCATGACCCAAGGCAGAAACTTGAAATTCACTTTCCAGATTTAACACCAAGGTAGTTGACAGACAAAGACAACCTAATGTTCATAAGCCCCTGCTTGGATTAATCTCCATGAGCTATAGATTGTCGTACTCAAGAGGAACCAAAGGGTCTTGTAAGTCTTCCAATCTGATGAGAAATTTGGGATCAGGAATGAAATATTCCTTTAGAGCAGATTGGTTCATGCCTTACAGCTTCCGAAGTCTGTATCAATAGGGGAAATCAAAATGTAAAAATTCCCTCCATCCACATCTTTCCAACCCTTGGTTGAACTTGATGGACATTTGTCTTTTTTCAACCATATTAACTATGGAACTATAAGGACCCAAAATTGTGTATTTGTGTTTTTAGAGGAGCGACTGCCTCCATCTTGGCCGTGCACTCCTCCCACCTGGCTGCAGGAGGTCCTTTTCAATAGTGTAGATGTAGTCCAGGCCAGAAGGTACGGTGGCTTTGGCCCCACAGAGAAGTATTATAGTTAGGGACCCACCTGATGAGGCTATCTTGATGCGGTAGGTGTGCATAAGCAATTTGATAAAACTGTGCACTAAAAGCCTTTATTCTGTGCATGTATAAAGCATAGCAGTAATGCATTTCACATGTTCCACTAGTCCAATCGTTGTATGGGTTTTAGTTCCAGCTGTATTTGGCGTTTGAGAATGTATGAAAAGGTAGCCCTTGGATGGCTCAGTGGTTAAACCTGCAGCGCTGGGGTCCTGGGTTCAAATCTCACCATGGACAACCTCTGCAAGGGGTTTGTATGTTCTCCCCATGTTTATGTGGGTTTCCTCCCACACTCCAAAAACATAGGTTAATCTAGAATTGAGAGTGGGAGCCCCTATGGGAACATGAACCAATGTGAATAGTGACAATCTCTGTACTGCGCTGTGGAATGTAACAGAGCTATATAAATGAGTAAAATAAGTGAGCATGCTGAAAGAGAACTCCTCCAAATCTCAGGTACGTAAAGAATAAAATATTAAATGTTCAATGTCTGGTTTTCCCCAAATTGTAGAATGAATCTAATATTCCCATCTATTCTTTAAAGAGCCTGTGCGCTCAGTGCCAAAACATATCCTAAAGAGTTGTCATGATAAATCACCCGTTCATAATCTCTTCTCACTTGAGATTAGAAGACAATAACTCAACCACATAAAACTTAATCTGTTTGCTGCGTTTCTTTTCCCAGGTCCCCGAAAATAGAAAGATAACATATAAAATATCACTTCTAAGTGTTTTACCAGAAATCCATTTCCCAAGCTTCAAACTGATGGATCCATTTGTGTTTTGCTTCTGTGAACACATTACCTTGAAGAGATTACCTACACGAAAAATGTGCAAGTATGGGGGAGAGGCCAGGACAAATAAGAGCATTCAACACACTAACGACTATTAAATGGTTATTCTCTACCAGCCCTGGATGCAAACACAGAAATCTGGGACAGGGAGGCCTATGTTACCATTCAGCTGACCCGCCATGGATAGCACCAAATCCAATGTCCTCTTCGCCACTTTGTGCGACTTCCAACTCGTCTACACCAGCAGTTAAACCATGGCTGCCCTTATGGGTTCCAGTGTGTCCATGATGGCCCTTGTACATTTAAAAGGACCAGTGCATGTCGCCAGAGCGATCTTAACAGCATAATGGGCCCCTGGGCAGAGCACTGCAGTGGGCCCTGCCGAAATACATGACAAAATACTAGGTCATGCCTCTAGCCACCCCCAAACACAACCATATTATCACGTCACTCATGTCTGGACACCAGCAGCTTGCAGTCTCCAAGACTAATTGGGAGAGCAGGGAGCCTTTGGCTTCCTTCTCCACCATGGTTTTTAACTTTGTACATCCTAAAAATAAACAAACCGTTAAATAAGTAAAGCCAACCAAGGGATCCAGGCTAAGTTTCTTGTATTCCTGGAACAAACATACACCACCAGGGGCCCTTATACTTGTGGGGCCCCCGGGCAACTGCCTAGTAGTGTGTCCAATGGAAAAGATGGCCCTGCATGTTGCTCCTTTCCAGAGCTGTCTTAAAAGAATTATAGGCCCCTGGGCATAGCAATGCAGTGGGCCCTACCCGAATACATGACATCACACTTGGCCATGCCTTGCTCCCCCCTCCCTCCAAGCACACCCATATTATCACAACACTTATGTCTGGACATCAGCAGCCTGCAGCCTACAAGACTAATTGGCAGGGCAGGGAACCTTTGGCTCCCTTCTCCACCATGGTTTTTAAATGTTTGCACATCCTAAAAACAGACAAACCGTTAAATAAGCAAAACAACCAAGGGATCCAGGATATGTTTCTTGTATTCCTGGAACAAACATACACCACCAGGGGCCCCTATACTTATGGGGCCCCCGGGCAACTGCCTAGTGTGCTCAATGCAAAATATGGCCCTGCATGTCGCTTCTTTCTTTCCCCACTAATGTCTGCACACTGTGGTGTATATAAAGGGACTCTCTTGAACAGTAGATCCCTTTTAGTGAATTTACAGCCGCAGCTTTCTTTGGTCCTGACCTGGTTTGTTATTTAACTATTCTCCTTGTCCGCTGCCTGCCCTGACCTATGTCCCATTACCCATTGTGACGGATCTGTGCCTGCCCTGAACTACAACGAGCTACCCTTTACGATTGCACTCTGACTGCCATAACCTATGGCCTGTTACCCATGAGAACTGTACTCCACCTGCCTTGACCTATAACTTGTTTGACCACGTCTTCCACCTGATCCTTTTGCACTCCATCTGTGTCAGCTGTGGTTATTGCAGTCTGTGCCAGGGGTGGCAACTTGGAAGTCCCCTACAGTGAATCTTGATCCCAGTAAAGGGGTTTAAGAGTGAATATCAGTAGATTCTTAAACTCCACACCTTGGCGTAGCCTTTCACTAAATCTGTAACCAACTAGCAGATTCACTATAGTCTTGCTTACTTTACTTACTATAATGCTTACTTTGTGTGGAAGCCTGAGAATATGACAGACCGGAGTGCCTAATGCCCAGCAATGAAGGATTGTGGATTTTTCCTGTGTGTACTATCTTGCCTAAAGGTGTTTTCCAACTTATTTTAACTTTTTTTATTTTGAGGCACTGCAGCATAAAAAAAATGCATACTCACCTTGGCACTCATCGCTGTTACAACACTGATGCTGCCGGTGGTGTCCCCCTGGTGTTTGAGCACAGCACGTGAGAGCTGCACTATGTGAACGGCACTTAGATTAACAGCAGTAGATTAAAATAAAAAAGGTAAGGCCTACCCCCCTGAACAAATTGACCGATATAACAGAACTTGGTTTTATTGGTCTTCATTCCAATCCTCGGCCTCCTACATTTCCATAACAACTTACTGTATATACTCGAGTATAAGCCGAGTTTTTCAGCACAAAAATGTGCTGAAAAAGCCATCCTTGGCTTATACTCGAGTAACCGTTGGCGTCTTTTGGATCCGTTCCAAGAACTTACGTCAATTCTTGGTCCGAAAAACACAGCAGGAGCCCTATTATAAACCATAAGGTGCGATCCTGCTGCATCCAACACGCATATGTTGTATACATGTTAGATCCGTTTAGGGTCCGATCGCCAATGCGTTTTTAGATGCTATTTTCAGATCCAACATGGATCCAAAAATGCCGTGTTAACATGCCCTTGTTGTGTGGATGTACCCTAAGGGCAACATTTCTGTACAGGGCTGCGAGAGTAGTCTTTCGTCTTTTCAGCCCTAAAACCGGTACAGCCCTGTGCGCTCGATGTATGAGCAGACGCACTCCAAAATTAGGCGCATTATTGGGCGCCCGCGGCACTTCCTATTGTTTAAATACCACATCTCAAGTATTAAAAACAAAACATAAAATCAACAGTTACCGAAGATTATAAAAACAATTTCAAGCTATAGATTTCGTTGAGGCCTTTTGGAATTAGCGATTGCATTTTGCTAATCCAAAAAGCTTCCCGTTGTAACAGTCGGGTTTTAACCCCTTCTGTATCTTTTCTTTCGATCTGCTCCAAAACACACCAACGGAGTTCATCACTCATGG